>JARHVA010001654.1:2785000-2790000 GCA_037957365.1 Torreya grandis
AGGGTTTTGTAAAATTGCAAGACAGAGTCGAGGGTTTTGTAAAATTGCAAGACAGAGTCAAGGGTTTTGTAAAACTACAAGACATAACACATTTATTTATAGACAAAAGAAATAATAAAACCAAGGAAGATGAGAAATAAAGAAATCTTAATGTAACCATAATCCAAGGTTTTGAAAAATTGCAAGATAAAAGAGGGTTTTGAAGAACCGTAAGACAAGGAACATAAAATTAAAAAAAACACCAAGAAAAATTAGGGTTATCATAGAAAATTAGATCACCATTATCTTGGTGTTCAAATCGCTAAAAATATGAAAATCATAACTATAAAAATAAAAACCATATATAAAAAATTAGAAAAATACCCATATGCTCAAAATATGAACAAATAATGAGGAAAAAACATGTCAGCTGCGAGCGATGGTGCCATAAATGTCTGTCCAGCAGAAGCCATGAAGGAAGATTACTCAGTGCTAGGGAAGAGCCTGCGTGAAGGTGAAAAGTACTATGTTAGTGAATGGACCAAACTTATTAAAGTCAATGGATGCCTACTGCATTGTCATGACTGGCCTGTTCTATTCATTCCTACAATGGCATTTTAGGAGGATGTTGATTACTTGGCATCCCATGCTCTAATCTATAAATTTCTAGGCATTAGTATCTCTCTATCAGCTTTGGAAGCCTGGATCTGGAGGTCATGGTAGATAGAGGGAGATTTTGACATTATGCTGGCAGGTAACAGCTATTTTATGGTAAATTTCTCATTTGTCTCTGACCAAAATAGGGTTTTTGAGGGAGGACCATATTTTTATGATCGTATGGGCCTCTTCATCAACCCCTGGCATGTAGGATTTAATTCTGTAGAGGATCTTCCATCTCATGTCCCTGTCTGGGTTTGCCTTTCGTGACTTCCTTTGGAATTTTGGAGGGAAGATATTCTATGCCAAATTGATGCCATGCTTGGAACTCTGACTACAATAGTGCATCAGTCACTGGAAAAAAAGGTCATTTATTATACATGTATTTGTGTTGATATTGATTTAAATAACCCTCTACCAGATTCAATGGAGATTTGCTTGGGCTCTTCTTCCTAGATTCAACAAATAGACTATGAAGCTATTCCTTTTTGATGCAAAATATGCCATGTATATGGGCACCTCCACCAATAATGCCCTTAGGCTCCTAGAGGGTCTAGCACACCTGATGCACCTGAGGCTCCTCAGACAAATAGGGACAGCAGGAGGAATGGCCAATCAACACAGAATGGAACGACATATAGCTAGTATGATCGAGCAGCCAAAGGGAAAGCCCCTTTGGTAGATCTAATTGCAGGACAAGGCCCCTCTAGCTACACGGCTCCTGATAAAGATAGTTTTATCTCAGTCTGATGCTATGTGAAGGGATGGGGTCAAAAATGAGGGCATCTTGATAGGTAATTAGAGTCAGGGTTTAACCGATTTGAGGCACTAGACAATATGGTCATTAAAGATGGTATTACGCCAGCAGAGCAAGGAGGGGCTTCAGACTTAGAAGACAAATGTCCCTTGATTGATGACTCTTAGGACACTAGGGGATAACAATACCCAGAGATTAATCTTGAGCCTGAGTTGGATGCCCCTGTGACCTTATCAGCCTCTCAAGATAAGGATACTCGTTGGGCCAATCTGGTTAAGGAGGTGGGTGCCTCCAATAAAGAAAAAGGGACACTTCCTACTCTAGGGTTAATGCAAAGGCCGTTTAAAAAATCATCCCTCTCTACTCCATCTAGAGTAGGGCACAAGAAGGACCAGGACATAATTAAAATTATAGGTGACTTATTGGTAGAATCAAGGGTTGTGAAAACCTTGGATGAACATTTTCCCCTCTCTACCCAATGATTATTATTTCATGGAATGCGAGGGGCCTGAATAGCACCCCCAAACAAAAAGCTATTTAGAAGCTCGTATTTGTCAATTCTTCGGACATTTTATATATCCAGGAGACCAAGGTATCTGTAGATTCCCTGTTTACTTGTGTCTCCAATTTTTGGTTTTCAGGCCAATGTCAGTGTGTGGGGGCTTCAGGGAGCTCGGGGGGTCTAGCCATGTGTTGGGACCCTGGCAAGATCACTCCTCTTCACTAGATGTTAGGTCCCTCAGCTCTCATAATGGTTGCTTCATCTTTGGAAATAGGGGAACTGATATTGGTTACTACAATTTATGCCCCTACTGATCTCCCTAGCTAGCTCAAGCTCTGGGAGCATATCAGGTATGTCAGAAGCTATCATCCTTTCTTGCCTTGGATTATGATGAGGGATTTTAATGCAGTTCTTAGTTTGGAAGAGAAGAGAGGTGGCTCAACTTGCCTAGGTCCCTCCTCAGAGCTCTTTCAGCAAAATTTAGAGTAGTTGCACCTATCTGATGTTAAGCCTTTTAATGGGCTCTTTACTTGGAACAATAGGAGAATAGGTGATGCAGCCATCTCAAAACACTTGGATAGATTCTTAGTTTCCTATTTTTGGCAGTCTAGCTCTTTCTCCCTTGTTTCAAAAATTCTTGATTGGAAGGGGTCTGATAATTGGCCTATTAAGCTCTCAATCAATCATATTGCTACCCCAAGCAGCCACCTTTTAAATTCTAGCTGATGTGGCTCTGAGAATCCTCCCTTCATGACCTCATGACTAACTGGTGGAGACAAGGTGGCCCAGCTTATGGTACAGATATGTTCTTCACTAAAAAACTACAGTTTATCAAATGGAAGTTAAAGGGCTGGAATAAGAATAGTTTTGGAAATCTTCAAGCTAGGAAAAAGAATGCCCAAGATCAATTAGATGTTGTTACTTGGAATATTGGAGATCATGGATTGACAGAAGACCTACGCATTGCTGAATCCCAGGCTTCTATTGCTTTGGCTGAGTGGGAACTTTGGGAGAAATTTTTTTGGAAACAGAAGGCCCATATAGACTGGCTCCAGGAGGGGGACAAGAATATGACTTTCTTCTAAAAATCCATTCAAGGCCGCTGTAATAGAAATGTCATCACATCCCTAGAAACTTCAAATGGGACAAGGTTGTCCTCTTCTCATGCTATAGCCAGAGAGGTCGTACAGTTTTATTCGACCCTTTTTTTAGAAGACCTACCTCATGATGAGCTTGCCAAAAATACAATGTTATCGAATATCCCTTTGGTGGTGATAGCTGACATGAATAACGCTCTTCTTTGGCCAGTTGGTATGGAGGAGTTGGAAGGGGTGGTTTTTAGTCTGCAAAAGGGCAAGGCCCTAGGGCCTAATGGATTTCCAGCTGAGTTTTACTAGGAATTTTGGGATATTATCAAGCAAGATCTTTTGGATGTGGTGTAAGAATCTTATTCTAGTAAGGAAATGCTCTGTGTGCTAAATTCTACCTTCTTAATCCTAATCTTGAAGGAGAAGACCAGCCAGCTGGACCTTTTTAGACCCATTACACTATGCAATGTGGCCTACAAAATCATTACTAAGCTTCTTGCAGAAAGACTCAAAGGCTACCTCCCTATAGTTATCTTTGAGGAATAATGGGGTTTTGTTGCTGGTAAGCAAATTCTAGATGGGGTGGTGATTGGCTCTGAAGCTATTCACTCAATGAGCATGTCTCAAGAGCACGCCATGGTCATGAAGCTTGATATGGCTAAGGCTTATGACAGAGTCAGCTGGGGTTTCTTGCATAAGGTCCTTGTGGCATTTGGTTTCAGTCTGGTGTGGGTCAGATGGGTGTTAAGCTGTGTCACAATGCCATCCTTCTCAGTCCTTATTAATGGGGAACCCACAGCTTTTTGGGGCCTCTAGAGGGCTGTGCCAAGGGGACCTACTTTCTCCTTATCTATTTATCATCCTAGTTGAAGGGCTAGGGAGACTTATCAAGCTTCATGTTGCTCAGAACATGTTGTAAGGTTGGCAGTGGGGGAATGGACTGCCCACTTTATCACACCTCCAATTTGTTGATGACACGGCCTTGGCAGGGAGAGCTCGGATTAGTGAAGCGGCAACATTCTAGCATACTTTAGACATTTATTTGGCAGCTTCAAGCCAAAAAATTAATGATCACAAATCCTCTATTTTTTTCTTTAACACCCCTAAGCTCATTCAGCGGAGGATTGCTACTATCTTGAGGTTTCAGATTCAATCTCTTCCTCTCACTTATTTGGGGATCCCTATTGTGCTGGGAAGACAACCTAGACTTTTTTGGCAAAATATTCTTGATAAACTCAAACAAAAAGTCACTCACTGGACTCATAGATGGATTTTTACTGCCTAAAGGGTGACTCTCCTACAATCAATAATTCAGGCTCTTCCTATATATTGAAGCATGATTCAGGCTGCCCCAGTTTACTTCCTTAGGGAATTCGATGCTCTTGCTCACCAATTTCTATAGAGTGGGAATTTGTAGAATTTCAAATGGAGCCTTATTAATTGGGACATGGTCTAAGGCCCAAAAAAGTGGGTGGCCTTGGACTTCGCTTGGTGATTTTATGTAGTCAAGCTCTCATTGCCAAGCTACACTGGTGATGGTGTTCTAGCCCATCGCATCTTTGGGCCCATATTTTGTATCACAAATATTTTCTTTGAATTGAGCCCCCTGATATATCTAGGCTTCTTATGGAGGGGTGGGGGTTTATGGTGTGGAATACACTCAAGCTGGGAACCCAACTGGTTAAACGCAGCCTCTTTTGGATTTGTAATAGTGGTAGGATGGCTCTCTTTTGGAGGGATTCATGGGATGGATTGCCTCCTCTCTTTTCCACTCATCCCCACTTGCAAGATCTCTATGAATCCTTTCACGTTGTTGGATGGAACATAGTGGCTCAATAAAATGAGGCTTTTAATCTTGGCACACTTGTTGGCTTTCATTGGAATAACTCCTCTAATTGGCCATCGAGAGGCACCACGAAAGATCAGATGGAGTTATCCCAGATCCTTGCAACTAGGAGATGTAGCTTCCTTCAGGATCAGGATGTTTTGGCCTGGGGGGGAGAGCCATCAGGAAAAT
>JARHVA010001654.1:2795000-2802500 GCA_037957365.1 Torreya grandis
TTTTGTTATTCATGGTAAGTAATTATATTAATTTTTTAAATATAAATTATTTGATTGAAATATTAAATTTGTAAATGTTAGAATATGTTTAGTATGAGTATTTGTTTAAATGATATGTATGTATATTGATCATGAGTATTTTTATGATTTTTATTAATTTGTATTATGTAATTTTTATAATTTTCTTAATTTATATGTTTTATTTGTGTATTTTAATTGTTTTGTTAATTTGTATGATTAATTATGTAAAATATTTTTCTATCATTTATGGTGAGTAATAATATGTATGATAGATTTTTTTTGTTATTCATGGTAAGTAATTATATTAATTTTTTAAAATATAAATTATATGATTGAAATATTAAATTTGTAAATGTTAGAATATGTTTAGTATGAGTATTTGTTTAAATGATATGTATGTATATTAATGATGAGTATTTTTATAGTTTTTATTAATTTTTACTATGTAAGATGAGTGTTTTTTTATTTTTCAATTTATGATAAGTTGTTTGAATTATATGAGATTTTTATAATTTTATTAATTTATGTGTTTTATTTGTGTATTTTTATGGTTTTGTTAATTTGTATAATTAATTATGTAAAATATTTTTTTAACATTTATGGTGAGTAATACTAGGTATGATAGATTTGTATGATAATTTCTTTTATTCATGATATTAATTTGTATTATGTAAGATGAGTGCCTTTTTATTTTTCATTTTATGATAAGTTGTTTGAATTATATGAGATTTTTATAATTTTAGAATATGTTTAGTATGTGTATTTGTTTAAAAGATATGTGTGTATATTGATGATGAGTATTTTTATGGTTTTTATTATTTTTTTAAATGTAAGATGAGTGTTTTTTTAATTTTTCATTTTATGATAAGTTGTTTGAATTATATGAGATTTTTATAATTTATATGTTTTATTTGTATATTTTTATGGTCTCGTTAATTTGTATAATTAATTATGTAAAACATTTTTTATCATTTATGGTGAGTAACAATAGGTATGATATATTTGTATGATAATTTCTCTTATTCATGATATTAATTTGTATTATGTAAGATGAGTGTTTTTTTATTTTTCATTTTATGATAAGTTGTTTGAATTATATGAGATTTTTATAATTTTATTTTTTTATATATTTTATTTGTGTATATTTATGGTTTTGTTAATTTGTATGATTAATTATGTAAAATATTTTTTATCATTTATGGTGAGTAATAATAGGTATGATAGATTTGTATGACAATTTCTTTTATTCATGATGAATGATGAATTGTATGTATCATAAATTGTTTGAATCATACAAGTAATTTTATTAATTTATATGTTTAAATGATATGTATGTATATTGATCATGAGTATTTTTATGGTTTTTATTAATTTGTATTATGTAACTTTTATAATTTTATTAATTTATATGTTTTATTTGTGTATTTTTATGGTTTTGTAAATTTGTATGATTAATTATGTAAATTTTTTTTTTTTTAAACCATTTATGGTGAGTAATAATATGTATGATAGATTTTTTTTGTTATTCATGGTAAGTAATTATATTAATTTTTTAAAATAAAAATTATATGATTGAAATATTAAATTTGTAAATGTTAGAATATGTTTAGTATGAGTATTTGTTTAAATGATATGTATGTATATTGATGATGAGTATTTTTATAGTTTTTATTAATTTTTACTATGTAAGATGAGTGTTTTTTTATTTTTCATTTTATGATAAGTCGTTTGAATTATATGAGATTTTTATAATTTTATTAATTAATATGTTTTATTTGTGTATTTTTATGGTTTGTTAATTTGTATAATTAATTATGTAAAATATTTTTTTATCATTTATGGTGAGTAATAATAGGTATGATAGATTTGTATGATAATTTCTTTTATTCATAATAAATGAGGAATTATATGTATCATAATTTTTTTGAATCATACAAGTAATTTGAGGAATTATATGTATCATAAATTGTTTGAATCATATAAGTAATTTATATGTTTTATTTATATATATGATAAGTTGTTGGAATCATATGAGTGTCTTTATAATCTTATTAATTTATATGTTTAATTTTTTAACATACATACATATTTTCAATTATTTATGATGAGTTATCATATACATGTATAAATAAATAAAAAATAATATATATATAAAAGCTGTTGGAATCATATGAGTGTCTTTATAATCTTATTAATTTATATGTTTTATTTTTTAACATACATACATATTTTCAATTATTTATGATGAGTTATCATATACATGTATAAATAAATAAAAAATAATATGAATATATATATATATATATATATATATATATATATATATATATATATGTATATATATATATATTTATTTATTTCAATCATTTATTGTATATTTAACTTTTTTTAAATGTAGATTGTTTGCTTTTATGAATGAATGTTTAACTAATAAAAACATGGGTTTATACATGCAAATATTTGTTACTTTCTTATATGATTTAATAAATGTTTTAATATATGAATATATTTGTTTGATATTTATTTATTTATTTATTATTATTTTAATTAAATAATGTTAGGTTAATTTTTTCTATGATTTAATAAATGTTTTAATATTAGAATATATTTGTTTGATATTTATTTATTTATTATTATTTAATTGAAAAAAGTCAGTTTTATACATGTAAATATTTTTTACTTTCTCCTATGATTTAATAAACGTTTTAATATATGAATATATTTATTTGATATTTATTTATTATTATATTAATTTAAAAATGTTAATTTTTTAGGATATAAATTGATTGTATTTGTGAATGAATCTTTTAATAATAAGAACATTGTTTTTAGTTATTCATGAATGTATAATTATATATATATATATATATATATATATATATATATATATATATATATAAAATTATATAATTATATATATATATATATAATTATATATATATAAATATAATTGTTTATATCATTTCTTGTATATTTAATATTTTTTAAATGTAGATTGTTTGCTTTTGTAAATGAATTTTATTAATAAAAATAGAGGTTTATATATGTAAATATTTGTTACTTTTATGATTTAATAAATGTCTTAATGTATGAATATATTTATTTATAGATTATTTGATTGAAATATTAAATGTGTAAATGTTAGAATTTGTTTAGTATAAGTACTTATTTAATTAATGTATATATATATATATATATATATATATATATATATATATATATATATATATATATATATATATATATATATATATATATATATATCATATGAATATTTTTTATGGTTTTATTAATTTGTATGATTTATTATGTATTTGTTTATTATTTATGATGAAATTCATGAGTAATTATATGTACCATAAATTGTTTGAATCATATGAATAATTTTATTAGTTTATATGTATTATATATGACTTATAGTTATTTTTATAGTTATGTTTTATAAAATTTGAATGATATATTTTTATTTATTTTTTTTCAAATTAAATTAAAAACAATTTTTTAATTTTTATGATAAGTAATTATAATTATATTTATAATATAAATATTTTTATTTATGTAAATTCAATTTTTTTTAATAAATATTTAAAAAAAATATATTAAATTTATTAAATATAAATTATTCAATTGAAATACTGAATTTTTAATATGTTTAGTATGAGTATTTGTTCAAGTTTTTATATATATATATATATATATATATATATATATATATATATATATATATATATATATATATATATATATATATATATATATAGAGAGAGAGAGAGAGAGAGAGAGAGAATTTTTATGTATATCAATAATGAGTAATTTTATAGTTTTTTAATTTGATTTGGATAATTTATTATGTAAGGAAGGTTTTTTCTATTATTATTCATTTTATAATTTTTTTTAATATTCATTTTATGATAAATTGTTTGAATCATATGCTATTTTTATAGTTTTATTAATTTGTTTGGGTATTTTTAAAATCATATGGTGGTATTTTTATAATTTTATTAATTTGTTTGGGTATTTTTATGATTTTTTTAATATGTATGATTTATTATGTAAGATTTATTTTATTATAAGTTGTTTGAATCATATGGTTGTTTTATAATTTTATTAATTTATATGGTTTTTACGGTATTTTAATTCATTTATTAATAAATTATATATTTTTATGGTTTTGTTAATTTGTATGATTTATTATGTAAGATATTTTTTTATCATTTATAGTGAGTAATATTATGTATGATAATTGTTTTTTTTCATTTATGGTGAGGAATATTATGTATGATAATTGTTTTTTTATTATAAATGAGTAATTATATGTATGATAATTTTTTTATTCATGATGAAAGATAATTATATGTACCATTCATGATGATTAATCACATATATATATATATATATATATATATATATATATATATATATATATATATATATATGTAAAGTGTCTAATTTGTTTGGGTATTTTTAAAATCATATGGTGGTATTTTTATAATTTTATTAATTTGTTTGGGTATTTTTATGATTTTTTTAATATGTATGATTTATTATGTAAGATTTATTTTATTATAAGTTGTTTGAATCATATGGTTGTTTTATAATTTTATTAATTTATATGGTTTTTACGGTATTTTAATTCATTTATTAATAAATTATATATTTTATTTATATATTTTTATGGTTTTGTTAATTTGTATGATTTATTATGTAAGATATTTTTTTATCATTTATAGTGAGTAATATTATGTATGATAATTGTTTTTTTTCATTTATGGTGAGGAATATTATGTATGATAATTTTTTTTTTATTATTAATGAGTAATTATATGTATGATAATTTTTTTATTCATGATGAAAGATAATTATATGTACCATTCATGATGATTAATCACATATATAAAGATTATATATATATATATATATATATAAAGTATCTAGTTTTATTAAATGAATTCATTAGAAATAAGAATATGAGTATTTTTTGTGAATGAATGTTGAACTATATCTATTATATAAACAATTACTTGAATAATTTATTATATATATAAATATAAATTGTTTAGTTTTTTATATATTGAAGAAATGCTAAATACAAGATTAGAGAGTAGCAGTGTTATAATTACAAGCATATATAAAACAAAGCGTTCTAGCCCAAAATGACCAATAATTAACTAGAAAACACATATAGGAACCACTTACATAGTTGAATAAAAACAATATGAAAAGCTAAAAGAACATCAATACAAATAGAAAACCAAGGAGAGAAAAGTTATACAGGCCATCTTAAAAACTTTTTCAGATGTTTTGTTTTCAATGATCTAGCATTTGTAAAATATAAAAGTTGGGATTTAATTTGTTCAAGCTAATAACCAGACATGACATTATTCATAGATAAGCCCTATAAGTGAGAAAATAAGGAAGCAATCCATAAAAATATATCAAAGTAAAGACAAAGAAGTATTGTTTCCAAATGAAAAGAAGCATTAGAGAAAATTGCTAAACATCTAGTTTTCCATAAATAAAATAAAATACCCTATCTAATAGAATCAATTATGAAATTATTGTGTAATCCAAATCCCAATAAATCTTCCTTCCAATTTAGTTGATGGCCAAAGATAGTAGGGAGAATTTTAAAAATAAAAAACCATTATTTTTTAACAAACATGCAATCCCAAAAAATATTCTTTAGAGTTTATTTACAGGTGCAGATGGGGCATTTAATAGGTTGCACTAAGATACATTTCAGCCTCTCCTCCATAGGAATTTTGTAGTGTAAAATCTTATAGGCCATGATTTTAGCATCCTCATCAGCTTTAGTTTTTCATATTTGGGCACTTAACTTCATCAAAACACTATTCTTAAGTTTATATTTCCATTTTTGATTCAACATTGGGTTAAGATCCATACGAGGAAGGAGGAGATAAATTTTCTGAATGGGAAATTGATTAAAGTGCCCATATGAAAGCCAATGCCAATCCTTAAAAAAGTTAGACTAGACTAGAGTGTATATATTTAATAATAAAGTATCTAGGAATAAAGATTGAACAAAGATAAGAAACCCTTTAAGTTTATTATTAAGCAAAAATTTTCCTTAGTAAAATCCCACGATGAGCAACTCATTAAAGTCCCACAAATCAAAAAAATGCCAAACTTATTTTTTGAATAGAAAATGGGCTTACTTAGGGAAAACTAAAGTCAAACATTGATCATGGTACTAAATATGTCTATTCCACCAAATGGATGAAGTGGCAAAGCTGAAACCATGATGTAATGACTCATCCCTCCACTTAAGGAGATGATTAACTTTCTCCCATGCCTTCTAGACAGATTACAATGTTGGGGATGCTTTAATCAAAAATAAAGGTGCAAGTATAATTTTGTTGAACCAATAAACTTCCTACCATTTACCCTTAACAAAAATAGATTTAATTATATGTCTTACCAAAATTTTCCATGGCTCTTCACCTTTAACTACTCTGATAATCCATTTAGTTTCTATACATGTCCCTTGAGTTTTGGGATCAATCACACCCAATCTACCTTTCACTCTCAGTTGTATACAATGAGACCATGAAGTATATTTGAAATCAGAACTACCATCCCACTTGGACTAGATAAATTGATGAGAAAGTTTATTCAATTCATCATACCCTTTGTTTGAGGGAATCTAATAGGAAGAAAAATAAACACGAGATGTAATTAAAATTTTATTGACCACTTGAATTCTGTCAGTGAGTGAAAGAAACTTATTTCCCCAATTAAAGAGTTTGAGCTTGAGTTTATTAAGGAATCATTTCCACATCTCATGAAAAGAGACACCTCAGCTGAAGGGAATACCCAGGTATCTAGTAATCTCCCCATGTTTATTAATTTGATTCCATTCTCTATGAATCCATCGAGGGACACGGCTAGTTTGAATCATTATAAATTTTGTTTTTTCATGGGCTAGTTGTGAACTTGAACTGAAAAATAAAGGTCTAATATAGTAAGAATATTATTAAGTTTAGCTTCTGAATTTTGTAGAAAAATCATACTATTATCAACAAAGTGAGAATCACACCAATATTTTGAGGAATAAATATTCCTTATATAAGGTTTAATTGATTATCTCTTTATAACAAATAACCCAATGCATCAATTGTGAGAACATATAAAAAGGGGGCAAGCAAAAAATCCTGTCAAATAGAATGCTAAAGAGGAAAAGGGTTAGACATGTGATCATTGACAATTAATTGTGCATTAGCATCCTTAAACAACATTCACATGTGATCACATATTTTAGGACCAAAACCAAACCACTGAAGCATTTTGAGGATAAATCTCCAATGCATTCTATCATATGCCTTATCAAAATCAAGCTTGACTACCAAAGCATTTTGACTAGTCTACTGAGCCCACTCACTAACCTCCCAAGCAAGGATTAAATTTTCAAGAATAAATCTATCCCCCCAAAAACTTGTTTGTTCATGTCTTACTATGTCT
>JARHVA010001654.1:2807500-2835000 GCA_037957365.1 Torreya grandis
ATGTTTTTTATTATTTATTTTATGATAAGTTGTTTGAAGCATATGGTGTTTTTATAGTTTTATTAATTTATATGTTTTATTTGAGTATTTTTATGGTTTTGGTAATTTGTAAGATTTATTATGTAAGATATTTTTAATTATTTATGGGTTTTTTAAAATTCATAATAAGTAATTATATGTATGATATACATGCATGATAATTTTTATTTATTTATGATGAGTAATTATATGTATCAATAGTTTTTTGAATCATATGAGTATTTTTATAATTTTATTAATTTATATGTATGCTATGTTGTTTGAATCATATGAATATTTTTATAAATTTATTAATTTATATGTTTATTATTTAATATTTTTTTTTTTAAATTATTCATGACGAGTAATTAATTAAATGTATTTATTATTCATTTATTCTATTTTTTTTAAAATGTAGATTGTTTTTTTTTTTTGAATGAATGTATTAGTAATAAAAATATTGGTTTTAATTATTTATGATGGGTGTGAATCATTTACTCTATATTTATTTATTTTTTTTAAAATGTAGATTGTTTGTTTTTGTGAATGAATGTTTTAGTAATAAAAACACTCAATTATGCATGTAAATATTTGTTGTTTTCTTATATGATCTACATATTATTTATATGTATATCGATCATATGGTTATTTTTATTATTTTGTTAACTTGTATGGTTTATTATGTAAGACAGGAATTTATTTTATTCATGAGAATAGTTATATATATGATAGTTGTATTTTTTGATACTTATAATAATTTATTTTTTAATGTTTAATTTTTTTAATGTAAATTATTTGTTTTTATGAATGAATTTTTTAATAATAGAATCATATATGTAAAATATTTATTGCTTTCTTCTATTCTTTAATATATGTTTAATTTCTATTATGATATATATGCATGATAATTTTATTTATTTATGATGAGTAATTATATGTATCATTAGTTATTTGAATGAATTTTATATATATATATATATATATATATATATATATATATATGATAGATTTTTTTTGCTAGTTATTATTTTTTGATTATTTAAAATAACTTATTTTTGAATGTTTAATTTTTTTATGTGAATTATTTGCTTTTGTGAATGATTTTTTTATTAATATAATCATATGTAAAATATTTATTGATTTATATGTTTAATTTTTATTATTTATGATGAGAAATTATATGTAATCATATGAGTATTTTTATAATTCAATTATAAATTATATGTAATCATATGATTATTTTTATAATTTTATTAATTTACATGTTTATTTTTTTAACTAAAAGGGGTAAAAATTTTATTCAAAAAAACAAAAACCAACGGTTACAAAGCTTTGTCCTGGTCAACAAGATGACCCAGCTTCTAAGAGAACTCCAAAGGCAATAGCCTTTGATCTAAAATACTCCAATTGGGCCATTGTTCAGAAGTCCATTTAGCAAGACAATCAGCAACCCCATTCCATTCCTGGGGAATATGTTTGAAAACCACAAAGTCCAAAGAAGTGCTTAACTAGAGAGCCTGTTGGGCGACCACTGCCAGTTGCCAGTCTACACTATGAAAATTCTAATTATTTAATAGATTAATCACTACCTAAGAGTCTGACTCACAAATAATTTGATCCCACCCCTGTTGGCAGCACTGTTGCACCACTTGCAAGATAGCCATCGCTTCCATGAGATTATTGGTATAGCAGCCTTTGTAAATGGAAAAAACAAATTGAATATCACTTGCATTGTCACATCCACTCCACCAAGGCTAGCATCACCTGGGTTTCCTTTGGAGGAACTATCGGTATTGACTTTGATCATCCTAGCCTGAGGGGGCACCCAGCGACCTGCCCTGCTAACAGGATGTAGCAGCTGCCTTACTCTCTGCACAGGGCATGTGGGGGGTGCGATGTAGGGAGCAGCTAAGTGCACACCAAAAATTCAATAAAAAATAGCAGTGTCTTTCAATCCCAAGTCATCTACTCTATTACCTTTTGGCAAGAGAGTCTCTTGCAGTGAATTGCATATTTTTTGCCAAAAGGCGCTCCACTCCAACTGAGTCTCCCAAAAAATGTGCCTATTTCTTTCGAGCCAAATGTTCCACAAAATAAAAGTAGGTCTAGCCATCCAAGCCTTCTGTAAGATCAATGCTTTAGATGGGGGATGACCCAGTCAACTCCAAAAGTCTGAGAGTGAAGCCACATGCTAGCAGGGACAACCCCACGCACTCCACCACAAGTGCCATATTTGCTTAGCAAAGGGACAAAGGAAGAAAAGATGTGACCCAGTCTCCTCACCTTTGTAGCAAAGCACACATCTAGATGGCCCCTAGAACCCATGCTTATAGAGGTTGTCCCAGGTAAGGCACCTATTGTACATTGCCATCCACAAAAAGAAATTACATTTGGGCCAAGTTAAACTGCTCCAAATTTTCTTCCCCCACAAGAAGTTTGCTTCTCCAAACATTTGCTTTGTCAGAGTGCCATATCCTACTAAAACTGAATACTGACCAGTAGAATC
Source organism: Torreya grandis (assembly GCA_037957365.1). Taxonomy (NCBI): domain Eukaryota; kingdom Viridiplantae; phylum Streptophyta; class Pinopsida; order Cupressales; family Taxaceae; genus Torreya; species Torreya grandis. The sequence goes on from JARHVA010001654.1 coordinate 2,810,025, forward strand.
ACCTCCCCACGCAAGAACATCATGTCCTTGTAAGGTGCTACAACCTCGAAAAGCTAAGATTTGAGATAGTTCCAGCCTCTCCTCCCAAGAGCCCCTCGGAGGCCAGTTAGAAGAATTTTTCCATCTATAACCAGTAGTTGTGCCCAAATTAAATCCCTCCTTTTAGTGAGTGACTGAATTCTAGCCAGTAGCATGAAAGGCGTCACATAAAGGTTACAGGTGTGGATGGGAGGACAAGAGCGGTGGCAATCCATCCCAGGAGTCTTCCCAAAATAGGGCCTCTGCTCCGCTATTTCAAATCTAAAAAAGGTTGTGTTTGACCAATTGAGCTCCCAATTTGAGAGTTTGCCATACCATGGAGCCTCCTCACTCCAGAGGTAGCCTAGAGATATTTGTAGTTTCCACACCAGGAAAATACTTAAATGACAAGATACGGGCCCATAACTGAGATTGGTTGGAGCACCACCTCCAGTATAATTTAGCAACAAGTGCTTGGTTGGCTAGGACAGCCGAGCGCAAGCCAAGCCCACCATCCCTCTTTGACTGACAAATTGTATCCTAGTTAATAAGACTCCATTTGGTGCTCTGAAGGTTGCCACTCCAAAGGAATTGGTGAGAGAGGGAATTGAACTCCTTGAGAAAGTACATAGGGGCAACTTGCACCATGCAACGGTAGATAGGAAGAGCCTGGATCACTGATTACAAGAGAGTGGCCCTCCCTACAGTGGTGAGCCATCTATGTGTTTAGTGACTAACTTTCTGCTTGAGTCTATCGAGCACATTCTGCCAAAATAGTCTTGGCTGCCTTCCCACTACAATCGAAATCTGCAAATAAATTACTGGGAGAGCTTGCATTTGAAATCTCAAGATAGCTGAAATCCTCTACTGTATAGGCTTAGGTGTGTTAAAGAAAAAAATAGAGGATTTGTGGTCATTATTTTTTTTCCCAGTAGCATCCAGATACACATCAAGGGTGCTTCAAAAAGCTTTCACCTCTTTGATCCTCGCTCTCCCAGCTAGGATAGTATCATCCACAAACTGGAGGTGGGATGTGGTTATTCCCCCTCCCCATTGCCATCCCTGCACACTATTTTGAGACACTTGGGCCTTGATAAGCCTACCAAGACCCTCAGCCATAATGATAAATAAATAAGGAGAAAGTGGATCACCTTGGCAGAGGCCTCTGGAAGCACCAAAAAGCTCAGTGGGCTATCTGTTAATAAGGACCGAGTAGGAGGGTGTAGTAGCACAGCTCAACACTAATTGGACCCAATTCAGATTAAACCCAAAGGCCAACAAAACTTTTTGCAAGAATCTCTAGCTGGCCCTATCATAGGCCTTCGTTAAGTCAAGATTGATAAACATGGCTCTTTCTTGAGAGGAACGCATAGAGTGGATAGTTTTCGAAGCAATAACCACCTCGTCCAGAATTTGTTTGCCCACAACAAAGCCCCCTTGTTCCTTCAAAATAATCATGGGGAGGTAGCCTTTTAGCATCTCTGCAATGAGGTTGGTAATGATTTTATAGACCACATTACAAAGTGCAATGGGCCTAAAAAGGTTTAGCTAGTTTGCCTAATCTTTCTTCAAAATTAGGATAAGGAAAGTAGCATTCAAAGCCCTCAGCATTTCTTTGTTGGAAAAGGATTCTTGCACCACATCCAAGAGGTCCTAGTTGATAATATCCCAGAACTCTTGAAAGAATTCCACTGGGAATCCATCAGGCCCTGGAGCTTTACCTCTCTTCATGCTAAAAACCACTCCCTCCAGTTCAGCCATACCAATAGGCCGAAAAAGAGACTCATTCATTCCTGAAGTCACCACAGAGGGTATGCATGATAGCATAGTGTTTTCTACAAATGCAGATGGAGGCAGACCGGCTGAAAACAAGGCAGAATAAAATCAAACAACTTCTCTGGAAATAGCTTGAGAAGTAGTCAGTCGAGTCCCATTCATGCAAACTAGGGAGGAGATGAAATTTTTGTTGCACCTAGCTTGAACTGACTTGTGAAATAAAGCAGTGTTCTTGTCTCCTTCCTGAAGCTAGTCTATCCGTGCCTTCTGCTTCCAGAAGATTTCTTCTTGAAGTTCCCATTCGGCTAAAACATTGATCGCTTGAGATTCAGTAGTACGAAGCTCTTCAGAGAAGTCAAAGTCCCTAATTTTCCTGGTCACCCCATCAAGATGATCTTGATCCCTCTTCCTCATAGTGTGGAGATTACCAAAATTGTTTGTATTCCAATATTTCAGCTTCCTCTTTACATACTGGAGCTTTTTAACGAAGGAGAACATAGCTATGCCATAGTTGGGACCTCCCTATTTCCACCACTACACCATCAAGTCATGAAGGGAGGCCTCTCAAAACCACATAAGCTGGAACTTAAAGGGAGACTTCTTTGGCCCAAGGATATGGCTGGTAGAAAGCTTAATCAGCCAGTGGTCAGATCCTCTCCAATCAGGAATTTTCGAAGCAAGGGAGGTGGAGCTTGATTACCAAAAACAAGAAACAAGGAATCTATCAAGTCGCTTAGAGATACCAGCCTCACCAATTCTTCTATTGCTCCAAGTGAAGATCCCATTAAGAGGTTTGACATCTGAAAGGCACAGGAAGTCAATATTTTGCTGAAGGATCTCCGAAGAAGGTCCTAATTTGGCCAGTCCTCCTCTCTTCTCATCCAAGCTAAGAACTGCATTAAATTCTCTTGTCATAATCCATGGCAAAAAGGGGTAGCAGCTTCTGACAAACTGAATATGATTCCAAAGCTTCTACTGTCCAGGGAGGTCCACAAGGGCATAAACAGTGGTTACAAGAATGAACTCCCTAGATTCCATAGAGGAAGCAGTCATTGAAAGGGCCGAACTACCAGATAACCAGTGATGAGGCATTATTCTCTCAGAATTCTAGCACATGGCCAGACCATCAGAACTCCCCAAGGTGCCCACACACTGGCTATGACTGGAGAACCATATATTTGGCTTACATGAAAACCAAGAATCGATAGAATGTTTAGTCTCCTGGATACAGAGGATATCTGGAGAATGATCAAACACTAATTTATACATAGATTTTCATCTAGGGAGGCTATTCAATCCCCTTACATTCTATGATAGAACAATCATTGAGTGGAGTGGGGGAAATGTTCATCCAGGGTCTTCACAACCCCTGACTCTACCAATAAATCTCCTGTGAGCTTGATTTTGTCCTGATCCTTCCTATGGCCAGCTCATGATGGAGTGGAAACTAAAAATTTCTTGAAGGGTTTTTGCATAAGGCCAAGGGCTGAAGAGGAACCTTTTTCTTTCTTGGAGGTTTTCGTATCCTTGACCAAGTCTGCCTAACAAACTTCCTTGTCACACAGGGCTGGCGAACCTGTTGGTGCATCATCCTGCATCCCTTGGGCAAACTCTTGGGTCGATTGAGGCTCCATGTCTTGTGAGCCATCACAAAAAGAGAGACGCATTGTACCCTCAGCCTCCTCCCCCTGAAGCATTTTTGGAATGCCATCCTCAATATCCATGTCATCTAGAGCTTCAAACCAGTTGAAACTTGTCTCAACTTGCCTATCAAAATTTGACCATTTTTGCCCACGGCCCTTTGCACGGCATCGAACAGGAGTGAATCCGTCCTTGTCAGGACCCCTATAGCTTGTTGAGCCTTGTTCTATACCTATGGAGAGGTGGTGACTTTTCCCTTTTGTATCCCTATTAGGATGGGTTTGATTCGTCTTGTTGTAGCCCAGCTGGCCTAGTTTTTTGCTATCATTATTCACCCAGGGCCTAGAAGACTCCTCTGGTGATGCAATACCTCTGGAAGCCTGAGGGCATTGCCAGTACAGGTGTCCATAAACATGGCATATGTGACATCAAAATGGAATAGCCTTGTAGTCTATCTGTTGAATCTAAGAGGAGGACCCCATACAAATTTCCAAAGAATCTGGCAGGGGATTATTCAAATTGATATCAACACAAATACAGGCATAGGAAATTACCTTCTTTTCTAGCATTTGGTGTGCTATAGCCATTGGCAATCCAAGCATAGCAGCTATCTGGCGTAGGACATCCTCATTCCAAAATTCCAGTGGAAGTCTTAGCAAATAGACCCATACAGGAATGCAGGCTGGGAGATCTTTAGCAGAGTTAAACCCTGCATGCTAAGGTTTGAGGAAAAGACCACTGCACTCGTAGAAGTAAGGGCCTCCTTTGAAAATCTTATTCTGGTTAGAAACTGAGGAAAAGTTCACCATAAAATAGCTATTCCTAGCCAGCATAATGTCAAAGTCCCCATCTATCTACCATGAGTGGCGAATCCAGGCTTCCAAGGCCGATAGTGATATAGGAATACCCAACAATTTATAGATCAAAGCATGAGAAGTGAGGTATTCCACCTCATCCTTCACTACCTCTAGAGAAATTACCAGGACTGGTCACTCCTGACATTGTTGTAAGCACCCATTGATGCACTTGATCTTCGATCCCTCACCTACATATGTTGCCTCACCCTCCTGCGCTATCCCCCCAGGCAAAGGCTGGTCCTCCCTGGGGGCTTCAGTTCGGCTGCCCTTACTTCACTCCTCACTCGCAGCCATCTTCTAATTTACATGTTTATTATTTAACATACATATTTTTAATTAGTCATGATGATTAATTATATAAATAAAATTATTATTCTATATATATGATTAATTGTTTGAATCATTTATCTTATATTTAATTTCTTTTAAATGTAGATTGTTTATTTTATGAATGAAACACAAAAAAAAAATTAGTAATAAGAATATGTGTGTGTGTGTGTGTGTACACACACACACACACACACACATTTATGTATTTGTGTATACATGAATACACACATATATATGTACATATATGTCTTTTATATATATGCATACATATATGTATATATACATAGATATATGTAAATATTTACATGATTCAAATAATTAATTATATTCATTATATATTATATATAATTAATTAATTTTGTATGATTTATATTGTATGTAGAATGATTTGTTTCCTCACATTACTATATCATAAAATGTTTAATCTTTGTTTGTATGCATTAATTTTTAAATGGTGGAATGTCTCTTTGAAATAAAGAGTATGTTTGCAACTAGTTATTGTTCATACAAATTAATAATTTGTTTAAATGATATATTTTTATTTGATTATTTGTTTAATTGATTATATGTTTGTAACAAATTAATAATTTGTTTAAATGATATATTTTTATTTAGATTATTAGTTGATTAATTGATTATTTGTTTGTATATATGTTTGGAGGTACAAAGTAACTATTTATTTGTAGAGTGTATGTTTGTTTAAATGATTATTATTTATTTGTTTATTGATCATATAGATATTTTTATAGTAATGCGTATATGATCTATATGAATTTGGAGTGATGTATTAAATGTATTTTTATTTGTATAAAAAATATTTTGTAATTCAAGATGTGTATTTGATTATTTATTTGTTTGTATGTAGAATTCCTGCTTTTATGTAAAATGCACTTTCTTGTGTGATTCAAAATATGTTTATTTATTTGTATGTGATATATCAATTTGGATTGATGTATTAAATATCTTTTTTTTTATAAAAAATATTGTATAATTCATGATTTGTAATTGATCATTTATTTGTAAATTGTATATTTACTTGTTTGTACGTAAAATGCACTTTCTTATGTGATTTAATATATGTTTATTTATTTGTATTATTCCTTCTATGTTTATTTATTTTAATGTATGAATACTATATTGTATTTAGTCTTTTTTTAAATTACATTATTATATTTTGAAATGGTTAATTATATTTTTGTTTGTATGCATTAATTTTTAAATGGTAGAATGTTTTATTTAAAGAATGAATATATTTACAAGTAACTATTGTTTGTACAAATCAAGAACTCATTTAAATGATATATAGATCTATTTGTTTGTTAAAAGTATCTTTATAAAATTAAATATTTCTTTATTTGTATAAAAAATATTGTGTAAGTTAAGATGTATGAAAAATATTGTGAAATTCAAGATGTAATTGATTATTTATTTGCTTTTATGTAGAATACTTGCTTTCATTAGGATTCGTCTAAAAAACACTTTTAATGTGTAATTTTTGTATGATTCTATAGATCTTTATTTATTTTAATGTATGTAAATGTATATTATATGTCAACTTTTTCACTTATATAACTATATTTTAAAATTGTTAATTATATCTTTTGTTTGTATGCATTGATTTTTAAATGATAGAATGTATGTTTGAAATAATGAGTCTGTTTAATGTACAAATCATTGTATAGAACTTTTTTAAATGATTTATTTTATATTTTTATTTTTATTTATATAAATAATTTTATTAAAATTTGTTTAAATGTATATATATATATATATATATAAGAGTTTATTTAGATATTTATTTGTTCGTAGAATGAATATTTGATATAAATATCTCTTTATTTGTGTAGAAAATATTAATTATTTATTTGTATTATATGTTTACTTTTTTGTAAGTAAAATTCTTGCTTTTATGAACAAATATTTTTAGAATGATATCTATAGAAACACTTTTGTTATGTAAATGTGCACACTTTTATGTTATTTAATATATGTTTTTATTTGTATTATTCATTTTATATTTATTTATTATGTAAATGTGCACACTCTTATGTTATTTTTAAATAGATATGGTACTTCTGGTGGAATGCTTGGGGCTGCCCTTGCTAGCATGTTTCTTCTTTGTTTGACTTTTGGGATCATATGGGGCAGTCCCCATTTAAATCCTCTTTTCTTCAGGGTGCTTGGGCTATTGGTCCTTCCTTTATTCTTTGGTATATCTGGTTGGAGAGGAATATGAGGATATTTCAAGATGTTAGGATTGGGGTCATGCATATATGGTGGAAAATTATCCATTCTCTTCGTGAGACAGTTTTGGCTAAGTGTGAGTTGAATGGAGGTATGGATCTTGGAGATGTTATATGAAATCACCTCAATTTTCATTTTTAGGTAGGGGTTCTAGTGGTTTTTGGTCAGTGGTATAGCAATAAGACAAGACAACCTTTGAGACATTTCAATTTTGAGGGGCATTGGACTCCTCCTCTACCTAGAATTCTCAAAGTCAACACTGATGGTTCTAGTATTGGGGGAGTTGGTTGAAGTAGTTTTGGTGAAGTCTAATTTCTTTTCTCTGTGTATAAGAGCTCTCATACTAATAATTACATGGAGGCTTTGGCCATCTTATTTATTATGGAGTAATGTTATGTGCATGGCTGGCATAGGATTATTTGTGAGACTAATTCTCAGGTGGTTGTGAATGTGCTAACTATGTAGGGGCTTGGAGATGTTAGCTGGCACTTAGCTTTAGTTATTAATAACATTCTCTAGTTATGTAGGTCTCTTGACTCTATCATTTTTACACACATTCCTCAAGATTGGAATGGTGTTGTTAATTGCCTGGATAAATGGATTTAATTTACATGTAGGACTGGAATATTGTGGATAAGAGGAAATTTCCCTTGATTTAGATCATGTTTTTGATGAACTTATCGATTAAGATAGGGTTCTTTAGAGCTTTTTGTTAAGCTCTTTTGTCTTGTTTCTTTGTGTTTCAATAGATTTTTACCCCTCTTTTAGTTAATCAATATATGTTTTTGTTTCTATTATTCATTTTATATTTATTTTTTTTAATGTATGGATACTTGTATTTGAATTTGTAATTGTATGTCGATTCTTTTATTTATATCATTATATTTTAAAATAGTTTATATCTTTTTTTTTAATATATTAATTTATTTGAATTAATATAATTAGACATCATTTTAACTTGTAAAATTGTGACAAATAATGCTTTAATCAAATAAATTATTGTATATATCTTTGAAGTTGTTTATGTGATCATTAGTTTAGCACTTTATATAAGTAATTTTATGTATGGGTTAAGCACTTTTTCATGGATTTGTTATACTACATGTTTTTTTGTTAAATTTATTATATGTTTCTATAAGCATTTCTTTTATGAATATGTATTTAAAAATATTTATGTTTATATTAATTTTTAAGTGATAGAATATTTATTTGAAATAATGATTATGATTGCACGTAATTATTGTTTATACAAATTTAAAAATAAAATGTATATATATATATATATATATATATATATATATATATATATATATATATATATATATATATATATATATATATATATTATTGTATTATTTTTGGTTTAAATCCTTATTATTTCTTTGTACATGGATTATAAAGATAATATTTTATTAGATTATATATGTTCTATCAAATTTGTTTGTTTATAGAATGCATCATTGTATAAGTGATTAGTGTTTGTTTAAATGATCATTATTTGTTGGTGTAATGATCATATATATATTTTTATGGTAATGTATATGATCTATCAAATTAGATTGATGTATTAAATAATTATTAAAAATATAATTCATCACTTCTAAATAATAATTTATTTGTATATTGTATGTTTCTTTGCTTGTATGTAAAATGCATTTTATTCTATGATTTAATATATATTTGTTTGTTTGTATTATTCATTTTTTATTTATTTATTGTCAAGTATAAATACTTGTATGTAAATTTATATTGTATGTCAACTTTTTTTTACTCACATTACTATATTATAAAATGGTTAATTTTATCTTTGTTTTTATGCATTAATTAACATTTCTATAATATAAAATGGTTAATTATATCTTTCTTTGTATGCATTAATTTTTAGACAATGTACAAACAAAAAATGATCATCATCTACACTCTACTATTAAAATATTTATAACTATATTATAAAATGGATAATTATATCTTCATTTGTATGCATTAATTTTTACATCAAATAAACAAATGATGATCATCATCCTATTAACGGATCAATACTAGTTTTTGAAAAATAAAATTGAAAGAAGGCAGCAAAATTGTCCTCCTCTCGGTTTTTTCAAATTGAATTTTGATGGGGCATCTAGGAGCAACCCTAGTGGTTTATGGGTTAGTTGCATGATCAGAGATTGTAGTGATTCCCTTATTAGGGTTGTGTCTAAGAAATTAAAGGATGGTACAAATAATGAAGTAGAGGTTCAAACCTTATTCTCAGTGTGGTATTGTAAATCTTTAAGTGGAAGGGGATTCTTAAATAATCATTTTGAGTTTAAAGAAGTCATCAAACTCTTCATGGAACCTAGAAAACATTCTTTCTAAATCTTGGGAATGTCTTGAGGAGTTTGATGCATAGGAAGGTTTTTATTGTCTCAAGATAGCTAATATCGTCATGGATTTTCTCACCAATTATGGAATCCATAAAAATGCATCAATCATTGTTGATAATCATAGAGGGTAATGGGAGGATCTTGAGGGCATATCGAATATAATTTTAGGCTCTTAATTATTCATAATTTGGCTCCTTATTTTTTTACTCTCTTGCATGTGAATAGAAGGTGACGATGGTGGATGAGCATTGAGGAATGATAATCATTAATGAAGTCATTTGTTTGAGAGACTTATCTTTCTTATTTTTAATACTTTATGTTGAATTATTGCTTTGAAATTCTCTTTCACTAAGGAGGTAGGAATGGATCAAAATATAGCTTCAGGTCTCAAGATATCAGTTGTTCATGGGGGCAGTACTGTTAGCAAGATAGTATTTTGTGGAGGTGCAATCAGAACACACCTCAAGAATATTTTTTTGGGGCCTTAATAGAATAAATATTGTAGGCAATAATATTTACTCTAGGTGAAGAGTATCTAGTGGAAAGTGTTATGAGCAGAGTGAACTCAATATTTGTTTCAAACATCTTGGTTATAGTTTAGGAAAAGAATCTAGTTGTTAAGGTTTTGGATTTCTTCATGGCTTTGATGCACAAAGAAGTTTTGTTGGAGCATTTGGTAAATTTCAATGCTGGACCATTTTTAGGAGCACCCTTTCTTAGGCAATAATGGATTTGGGTTTATTCCAATTTTTTATATTAAGGACCTCAAAATTTATTTTATTTCTCTATTGGGGTATGTCAAAAGATTTAGAGAACAAGCTCCCATCATCTTCCGTTGGAAGGTGGGAAATTCATATCCTTTCCTTGGGAGTAGGCTTAGTGTCTCATTGCAGGTCTTGAACTTTGGAAGGAATTTTGCCATTGTACAAATAGAGTGGAGGTGGCATCATTTTTATGTCAAATGGTGATAAACCCTAATGAACTGCTCTATCATAGATCATCTAAAACCCTCATCATGTAGCAATAGTGGCTATACATGGTCATTTGGTGAGAAATTAAGTAGTGTTATCTGTAGGTGGGAAGAAAGGTTGGTTTTGTTGGGTTGTGGTGAGTGAGGATTGTGTAGCGGTTCTTGAAGTAAGCTAGAAGATGAGGTGAATGTTTGAGTCTCATGGCTATTTGGTTTGCAGGTGGAAGGATATCATTTTGGTTTCTCTATATTTTTTGTATGACCTTTTCTATTTAGTTGGTAAATTTGGTGCCTAGAACTATATTTTTGATGCAACTTGGTGGTTTTATTTCTTGAAGGATTTCAATTTCTTTTTGAAATTTTTGATGGTTAGGGTTTATTGTATAAACTTATCATTTATAATATAAGGCAAGAGACCCATCAACCTTGGTACTAATCTAAGAATAATAATGATAATCATCTACACTCTACTATTAAAATATCTAAATGATTAATTTGTAAAAAAATAATGATCATGTAAACAAACATTCATTCTACAAATAAACAAGTATTTAAATAGATGGTTATAGACTAATTTATACAAACAATAGATATATATAATAAATTGTTTAAACAAATTATTATACAATCATTTGTATGAATAATAGTTACGTGTAAACATATCTATTATTATTTTTATTATTTTAATTGAAACCGTGCATTTTACATTGATTAGGTATACAGAATGCATATTCAATTTAATATGAAGGACTAAGGAGTATCTATTTTATCAAATTTGTCTAGAGCATGATCTTAGCCTCATCACTTTTTGGTATTTATTGGGATTTATACTTTGGTGGATGGAAAGGTAGCATTTTTTACACCATCATCCTTATTATTAGACAACCACCCATGTGATATAATTAACTATTTTAAAATATAGTAATATTGTAAAGTATCCATACATTTAAATAAATAAACATAGAATGAATAATAAAAATAAATAATCACATAAGAAAGTGCATATTTATATACAAACAAACAATGATCATTTAAATAAATATGCATTTTACAAACAAATAATGATCATTTATTATTTAACATACATATTTGAATTATGCATTATATATATATATATATATATATATATATATATATATATATATATATATATATATATATATATATATATATATATATATATATATATATATATATATATATAATTAAAACCAATATTATTATTACTAAAACATTCATTCATAAAAGCAAACAATCTACATTTCAAAAAATATATATTTAAAATAAATAATTCAAACAATTAATCATATATAAAATTAATTGTTTGAATTATTTATTTTAAATATATATTTTTTGAAATGTAGATTGTTTGCTTTTATGAATGAATGTTTTAGTAATAATAATATTGGTTTTAATTATATATATATATATATATATATATATATATATATAATTGTTTGAATCATTTATTCTATATTTAATTTTTTTAAATATAGATTGTTTACTTTTGTGATTGAATGTTTTAGTAATAAGAATATTGGTTTTAATTATTTATGATGATTTTATATAAATATGTGAATATAATTAATAGTTTGATTCATGTACTCTATATTTAATTTCTTTTAAAAATAGATTGTTTGCTTTTGTGAATGAATGTTTTAGTAATAGAAATATCAGTTTATGCAAGAAAATATTTATTTCTTTCTTCTATGTTGTACATATTATTTATGATGTATATATTATCTATATGTATATTGATCATATGGGTATTTTTATGATTTTATTAATTTATATGATTTATTATGTAAGACATTTATTTATCACTCATTAGGAACAATTATATATATGAAAGTTTTTTTTTAAATTACTTATGATAATTTATTTTTGTATGTTTTAATTTTTTATGTAAATTGTTTGCTTTTATGAATGAATGTTTTAATAATAGAAACACTGGTTTATGGAGGTGAAATATTTATTGCTTTCTTCTATCATTTGATATATGTTTATTTTTTATTATTCATGATGAGTAATAATATGTATGCTAGGTTTTTTTTGGTTATATGTTTATTATATATATTATTTGTTTTTATGAATGAATATGTAAATATGAATATTTGAATAATAAATGTGAAGTCTATTCTTTCCTTTACGATTCATTATGTTTATGTGTTTGGGAATGTATAACACCTTTAATGTTTGTTTTATTTAATTTTGAATGTATCTCTTTGGTAAAGTTCTTATATAAATGACATATATTTGTTATTTATTTTTAAATGATGTATATTTTTTATTTATTTGTATATTGATTATACGACTATTTTTATACTTTTATCAATTTATATATTTTATTATTTAAGATACATATTTTTAGTTATTTAAGATGAGTATGATGAGTAATTATATATATGATTAATTATTTAAATATTTTATTTTATGTGAGTTCTTGTTTAAATGATGTATACTTTTAATTATTTATGATGAGTAATTATATATATGTTCATTTATTTGAATCCCTTATTTTATGTGAGTTGTTTAAATGATGTATATTCATTTTTATTTGTATATTAATTGTATTGATATTTTTATAGTTTTATTAAGTTATATATTTTATTATTTAAGATATTTTTAATTATTCATGATAAGTGATTATATATATGATTAATTGTTTGAATAAATTTATGCATGCATTAATTTTTAAATGATAAAATGTTTGTTGGAAAGAATGAAATGATTACATGTAATTATTCTTTATATAAATAATTGTAGTATTATTTGTTTGTAGAATGCATGTTTATTTAAATGTTCATTGTTTGTTTGTGCATTGATCATATAGATAGTTTTATAATAAAATGTATATGATATATCAAATTTATTTATTTGTAAAATATATTTTTACATAAATGATCAGTGTTTGTTTAAATGATTGCTTGTTTTATATAATTATAATTATTGTTTATACAAATTATTATATATATAAATATATGTTTTATATAAATTATTGTACTCTTATTTGTTTGTAAAATGTGTATATGTTTAAATGTTCATTATTTATTTTTACATTGATTATATAAATAATTTTATAGTAGAATGTATATGATCTATCAAATTTATTTGTTTGTAGAATGCATCTTTGTATAAGTGATCATTGTTTGTTCACTATAATAATCATATAAATATTTTTATGGTAGGGTGTATATCATCTATCAAGTTAGATTGGTGTATTAAATCTATTTAATTAAATATTTTTATGGTATATCATTTTTGTTTAAATGATGTTTGTTATTTTTTTTTTATTTTGAGCATATGGGTATTTGTATAGTTTATTATATATGGTTTAAAGCAATTTTATAGTTTATTATATATTATTTATGAGATTTGAATGATATATTATATTTTTGTTTATTCATGTGTTTTAAGTTATGTTAAAAATAATTTATTAATTTTTATGATGCGTAATTATTGTTTATGTAAATACAATTTTTTGAATAAGTAAAAAACCTATATTATTATTTTTAAATATAAACTATTTAATTGAAATATTAAATTTGTAAATGTTAGAATATGTTTAATATGAGTATTTGTTTAACACACACACACACACACACATTGAATTTTTAAATTAATTATTATGATTTATTATGCAAGATAATAATTTTTTATTTTTTAATATAAACTATTTTATTGAAATATTAAATTTGTAAATTTTAGAATATGTTTAATATGAGTATTTGTTTAAATTATATATATATATATATATATATATATATATATATATATATATATATATATATTTGTATGATTTATTATGTAAGATATTTTTTATCATGTATGGTGAGTAATAATATGTATGATAGATTTTTTTATTATTCATGGTGAGTAATTATATATATGATAGATACATATGATAATTTTTTAAATTCAGGATGAGTGAGTAATTGTAATAATATGTATGATAAATTTCTTTGTTATTCATGATGAATATATGTATGATAGATATGTATGATAATTTTTTTATTCATGATGAGTGAGTAATTATATGTACCTAAATTGTTTAAATCATATGAGTATTTTTATAATTTTATTGATTTATATTTTTTATTTATATTTATGATAAGTTGTTTGAATCATATGATTATTTTTATAATTTTATTAATTTATATGTTTTATTATTTAATATATATATATATATATATATATATATATATATATATATATATATATATATATATATATATATATATATATATATATAATTGTTTGAATAATTTATTCTATATTTATTTATTTATGATTTAATAAATGTTTTAATTTTTTTTATTTATTATTATTATTATTATTATTGTTGTTGTTGCTGTAGAACGTTGGATTGTTTATAAATATAGATTATTTGATTGAAATATTAAATGTGTAAATGTTAGAAATTGTTTAATATATTTAATTTTTTTAAGTGTAGATTGTTTGATTTTGTGAATGAATGTTTTAGAAATAAAAATAAAAAGATAGGTTTATACATGCAAATATTTGTTGCTTTTTTATATGATTTAATAATTGTTTTAATATATAAATATATTTGTTTTATTATTATTATTATTATTATTATTATTATTATTATTATTATTATTATTATTATTATTATTATTATTATTATTATTATTATTATTATTATTTTAACTAGTGAACAATGGGTTGTTTATAAGTATATATTATTTGATTGAAATATTAAATGTGTAAACATTAGAATTTGTTTAGTATAAGTGCTTTTAAGAATAGTATTTGTTTTTTATTCATGATGAACAATTATATGTGTGATAGGGTTTTTTATTTTATGTAGATTGTTTACTTCACTGGTTTATGTATGTAAATATTTGTAAGCTTTCTTATATGATTTAATATATATTTATTTCTTATTATTCATGGTAAGTAATAATTTGAATGATAAATACTTTTATTTTTCATTACAATGATATCCTTTTTTATTTATAATAAATAATTACATGATAGCTTTACTTTTTTCTATATATAATATTTGCTTTATGAATAAATATGTAAGGATTAATATTTTAATAACAAATGTGTTCTTTATTTTAAGATGTGTTTTATGATTCATTATGTGTTTTTGATTAATTAAGGTGGCAAACTAGGGGCCGAACCCTGTACAGTCAAAAAAGACAAGAAGGCTGGCAAATAAAAGATGCCAGCACCGAACCAATGGCACAACCAAGAAACAAAGTCAGAAGCAAAACAAAACATTGAAAAGACTAGAGTCAAAAAGGAAAAAACTACATAACTATAAAATTAACAAGATCCTTAAGATTCTCATTATCCACATTGTCAGCATTCCCTGGGTTACCCACAGCTTCCATGATCCGCAATGGCCTTCTCCACGTGGAGCACCTTTGAAAGCTATCTTTGTCATCAATGTGCATCATCCATGCTTTGTCATCTCCTTCTGAATGATCTCTCTACTATTTGGGGGTATATGAGCCCCTTGTCGCCATACCCTCCATCTTGAGAATTGCTAACCAAGGTTGGCACAAGCATCAACAACCCTGTTACCTTCTCTGTAGGTGTGGGTAATCTCAACTTCAAAAAACTTTTGTAAAATAAACTGGATGTCTATAATGATGTATTTTAGATGGATACCAACGTTAGAAGCTTTATTAATGGCATCTATGATCAACTTAAAATCTCCATAAATATTCAAATTTCTAATTCCTAGGGATATAACTAACTTTAATCCCCAAAGTAAGGCCATAGCTTCAGCATAGTTATTGCTCTAGTAACCCATGCCACCAGCATAGACAGTAGACATAAATCCTTTTTGATTTCTTATTATTCCTCCTCCACTTGCTTTACCACTCAACTTGGATGCCCCATCAAAATTGAGTTTCATCCAATTGGGTTTAGGTGGTATCCATTTAGTATGAAGTCTCTACAAAATTTTAGAATTATCATGACCAGGGATAAGGTTTAAAACCTTCCATTTGGAAGCAATTTGACTTTCAAATTTAGATAGGGGTTTCTCCACAACACTAATATGAGCTGTTGTAACACTTTCCAAGATGGTCCTAGCAAAGTTGTTAAACACCTGAGCAACATTTCTAGCAGTGTCACTAAAACTTTTGTGATTTTTCTCTTTTCATAAAGTCTAGCTCAAGAATGGTAGAGCTTGCTTCCATAGTTCCTTAATCCAGGGATGTGTGAAGGTTGAGTTCCAGTTGAGAATTACTTCTTTAAGTTCAGAATTACAAACCCATTTAATGCCAAAGTTGTTAAGTATTTTGCCTCATAAATTCTTGATAAACTCACAGTGTATGAATAGGTGTGAAACTGATTCCTCTCTTGAACCACATAGAAAACATCTGTTGACCAAAGTAAACCCCCTCTTTTGAAGGTTGTCCTAAGTAAGGACTTTGTTATGGGTAGTAGCCCACCAAAACAAGTTAATCTTTGGAATGAGTTTATGATTCCAAACCTTTTTCCATACCTCCTTATTTTGAGCTTCAAGTGTAAGCAGTGATAGGTAGATTTGACAGAGAATGATCCATTCTTATTCAGCCACCAATATTGTTCATCCTCTCGAGGGAAGAGCAAGATTCTGATCTCCTAAACACATTACTGGATCTCCCAAATGCTTAGGATAAGCTCAGGCCTGTGCACACAGCAATCTAAAAGGTTTTTCTAGCTCCTTATCCCATTGTTATTTTCCATATAATCACTAACCCTATCACCAAAGAATTGAGTAGTCAGCCTATAATTTCTCCATAGTTTCCTTGGGAGATGAGAGGCTTGTCTTTTAACCAATTATCCTCCCAAAATTTAATCTACCAGCCATTTCTAAGCTTCCACCTAATTCCCTGTTTGAGAAGACTTCTAATTTTTAGCATTTTATTCCATATCACAGACCCCTGGGGTAATCCTGCCTATTGAAGAAAGTTGGAATCATCAATGCTATGCATGTATTTGGCATACATTATTTCCCCCCACTCACTGGTTGTTGTGAATCAGATTCCAACTAACTTTTAAGAGGAGGGCTTTATTCATATTCCTGATGGATCTTATATTAAGTCCACCATGAGATTTTGGGAGACACACTTTTTCCCATCTGACTAAAGATATTCTCTATTTGTCTTTCACTCCCATCCATAAAAATTTCCTTTGGATCTGTTCCAACTTTTTAGCAAAATACATAGGAATTTTAAAAAGAGACATGAAGTAAGTAGGAATACCTTGCAATGATTTCTAAAGAAGTTGCAGCTTACCTGCACTACTGAGTAGTTTCCCCTTCCACCCAAGAAGTTTCCTCTATGTACGTTCCATAATACCATTCCAAAAACCTAAAGATACCTCTTTGACCGAGAGTGGGATACCTAAGTAGGTAGCTAGTAGGCTAGCCTCAGCATAATCTAAGATATCAATGATTATATGCCTAAGTTCATTGGGAGTGTTGAAGAAGTACACATTTCTTTTTTGGAAATCTATTATTTGTCCTAAGTCATTGGCATAATCATTAAGTATATTATTTCATCTTCTAGCTTCGATCACTGATGAGATACCAAATAAGATGGTATCATCCAAAAACTATTGTATAACCATAGGATGAAGGGAAGAGGCAGGTTTGATGCCTACTAGCTTTTTTGAAACTATATCAACTTGTATGTATCTTCCCAGTGCCTTAGCCATAATGATGAATAGGTACAGGGAGAGAGGGTCTCCTTGATGAATTCCTCTAGAGGAGGAGAAAAACCCTCTAGGAACACCATTAACCAGCACTGAGAATTTAGTAGAAGAGACTGCATTCCATAATAAGCAAGACAATTTATCATTAAACCCAAATATTCTAATCACTTGGAATAGAAAAGTCCATGAGACTCTATCATAAGCTTTGGATATATCAAGCTTGAGGGCCATCCCAGGGATTTTACTCTTATCCATGGAGTGGATAGTCTCATGTGTGGTGATCACAACATCAAGAATCTGTTTGCCCAAGATGAAACCTTTTTGAGTAGGATAAATAATTTTGTCAAGCAAGGGTTGAATTCTCAAAACCAACAGTTTAGTACATATCTTATACATAGTGTTGCATAAGATAATGGGTCTGAAATCAGCAAGGTGTAAATGTTGAGTTTTTTAGGAATAATTACAATGAAGGTATTATTGACTTGTTTCAAAAGTTTTCTAGATCTAAAAAAATCATGAACTGCAGCCATGAGGTTTGCTCCAACAATCTCCCAATATTCCTGAAAGAATATAGGTGGAAATCCATCAAGACTTGGGTCTTTAAAAGTGCCCATAGAGAATAAAATAACATGTACTTCATCAAATATAGGCTTTAACATTTCTAGATTGTCTTATTCTATTATCAAATAGGGGATTTTATCAATGAATTGACTCATAGATCTATCAATTCTATCATTATTATTTTCTTTCATAAGTAGATTCTAAAAGAACACCCTAGATTTCTCCCCTATTTCATTATCCTCAATAATAATGTCTCTATTATCCAAGACAAGCTTAGTTATTGAGTTGGTTTTTCTATGTTTCATAGCTGAGAGATGAAAAAAAGTAGTGTTCCTATCACCCTCTTTTAGCCATTGAACATGGGATTTTTGTTTCCAGAAAACCTCTTCCCTTTTCATCAAATTCTTCCATTCTGAAGACAGACTATTCTCTTCTTCTAAGGTGCCCTCAGAGTCATCCCCTTGATCAGTCAGTTGCTAAATAGCCTTGAGTTTTCCCATTATATTTTTCTTCTGCTGGAAAACCTACCTAAAACTGTATCTATTATAGCCATAAACTTCTTGTTTAATGTGCTAGAGTTTCTTGACTATTCTAAACATGGGAGTACCTTGAATGAGAATATTCCACCATTGTGCCACCATTTGTCTAAAACCTTTGTGTTTAATCCACATAGCTTCAAAATGGAATGGAGGAGGTCCGTGATGTCCCTGATCTCTCAAATTGAGGATAATCGGGTAGTGGTCGAACATGGTTCTGGGTAGAGCCTACACTTGCATATTATTATAAACATTCCAGTTGCTTGATATTAGAAATTTATCTAATTTAACTTAAATCATTTGATTTCCTCTTCTTCTATTGGTCCAAGTAAAATTTTGGTTCTACAACTCTATATCCAATAATCCCCAATCATTGATGAATTCAGCAAAGTCAAACATGTTGTCTGAGTAATCAATAATTCCACCCTATTTTTTAGAAGGGTATAAAGGTGTGTTAAAATCTCTAGCTAACATCCATTTAGAATTCTGAGGGTTATTCTTGTAGCTACTCAAATCTATCCATAATTTCTGTCTCAAAGCTCTGTTATTCAGTGCATAAACATTTACCAATGTCCAATTCAAGGAATTCATGGAAAAATTGGTAATCAAAAAGTGATTATGATGGGCCATAAGAGATCCTTAGATTTTAGCACTATTCCACATAGTGACAATCCCTCCTAAAGCCCCTTCAGTAGGACTAATACAAAAAGCCGCCTTAGGCCATAAATAGTCAGCAATTTTTGCAAAATTCTCCTCATTCATCTTGACTTCTTGGAGTAATAAAATATCAAGTTTATTATCTAAAATGCAGTTTTTAACCTCAAACTGCTTTGAGGGACTGTTAAAGCCCCTCAAATTCCATGATAGTATTCTCATTTAGAGAGTTTGGAGGGTTGGGACTCTAGTGTTTTCTATTTTCAACTGGCAATCTCCCTAGCAATCTCTCTTTGTCTTGTTTCCCTTAAGGTTGGCCTCCCTTATTTGGGCTCAATACCAACATCTGCATATTTTTAACCTTTATGGATATTTTTCTTTAGGGTAACCCATTCTTCCTATTCATTGCTGCCATCTTGTCTTACTACCCTTGTTGCCAAGTAGTTTCCTACCTGGCCTCCATCTTCCAAATCATAGAAAAGTCTATATTTGATTATGGATCTGGTACTCGTTGAGTGTGACTTTCAGGTGTTACTTCTTCCTATCCAATCCTTGAAACTGTGTCATCTTCATTGACTTCCTTTAGTAAAAGGTCCCCTCCTACCCCTTCCTTAAACATATTAGTCTATTTTTCTAATATATTCTCCTTTGGGACCTCTTTTCCCTCACTACTGATGTTATCCTCCTTTCTCTTCTCCTCCTCTCCTTCTTTTGTAGCCTTCTGACTATCATCTAATCCTTTATTTTTATTTGGGACAACTTCACCTTCACTGCTAGGGGTAGCCTCCTTTCCCTTCCCCTCCTCTCCTTTTTCTATATTATCAAGAATTTCCACATTATTCTCTATTTCTTGCTTGGTGTTCGCTTACTCCTCCTCTATATTCTAGGAATCCTATTTCATCCCCCTTTGCTTCACTTTGCATTGTGTCATTAGATGTCCCTTCCTCTTAAATATTTGACAGAAAGTGGTAGCATTCTCAAAAGTAATTGGCTGAGTTCAGGTTCCATATTTAGAGTTAAGCTCAATGGATGTAGGGAGAGTCTTATTCATTTCAACATTAACACAAAGTCTAGCAAACACACATCTGGACTTAGTTCTAGTTATATGATCTAAGGTGACATATTGACCAATAGAATTGCCAATGGTTGTGAAGATTTTTTCATCCCGAAATTCCAAAGGGAATCCTGGTAATCTTACCTAAGCAGGTGTTGTCTTATTGAGGTTTGAGTTAGGATCAAATCTTGGTTTCCACAGACATAAGGCTAGAGAATGTGGTCCAAATAGCCAGGGACCTCCAGCAAGGGTAGTGATCATGTCTTCCCTATTTGTAAATCTAAAAAGGAATAGACCTCTAGCCATGGCTGTGATTGAAACACTACCTTTGACTTTCCACCTAGACAGAATCCATCTCCTAAGCATTTCAATATTAGGATGGAAAGAAAAAACTTACCAACCAGCAAAAGGTCCATGGATGCCACTGTTTCCTCCACTAGATCATCTGGGATACTCAATGCCTTGCCTTCCAAGAGAATAGGGAGGCTCAACATGCCTTTCGATGGACACGTCTTTTCACCTAAGAGTGCCTTCTTTCATCCATTGGATGGACTATCCCCTAAAAGATTCTTGGATAGATCCCCAAAGGTACTGCTACCCACAGTGACCTCCATTGGATCCGTGGTCCTACCTGTCACACTCAGGGGGCCCAACTAGGTGGAACCAGTTTCAAATATTGTCCACACGCTTTGCTCCTCCGCTCCTTGATTCATTATGTGCTATTTCTTTTAAGATCTATATTTTTAAGTTATTCATGATGATTGATTTTATATATATATATATATATATATATATATATAATTTATTGTTTCAATCATTTATTGTATGTTTAATTTTTTTTTTTAATTTTTATGAATGAATATTTTAATAATAGAAACATTGAACATTTATTTGTTTGATTGTTTTGTTTTTTTATTTGAACTAAACTTTAAAGAAAATCATAAATATAATTTAGATGCTCGTTTATTTATCTTTTTAATTCATTTAATATTTATATTATTTTAACTTGTAAAATTGTGACAAATGATACTTAATCAAATAAATTATTAGATATATATTAAAAGATTGTTTATGTGATTTATTACTATAGTTATTCATATAAGTATTTATATGCATGATTTAAGGCTTTTTTAGAATTTGTTATACAACTATTTGTTTTTTATTAGATTAGTATAAAAAAGGGTCTTATATAACATACATCATTTAAACATGATATACACTTTACCATAAAAATATCTAAATAAAGAAATTTAATACATTTACATATATCATTTAAACAAAGATGATATACACTTCATCATAAAAATATTTAAATAAAAAAATTTAATACACCAATCTAATCAAATGTAATAGATGATATACACTGCACCATAAAAATATCTCTATGATCATTATAGAGAAAAAACAATGATCATTTGTACAAACATGCAATCTACAAACAAATAAATTTTATAGATCATATACATTATACTATAAAATTATTTATATAATCAATGTATAAACAAATAATGAACATTTAAACAAACATACATTTTACCAACAAATAAGAATATGATAATTTATATCACACACACACACACACACACACACACACACACACACACACACACACACACACACACACACACACACACATAAATGATAAATTTTATAGATCATATAGATTCTACTATAAAATTATTTATTATTTTATATAATCAATGTAGAAACAAACATGTATTTTACCAACAAATAATAATACAATAATTTATATAAATAATGATTTGTATAAACAATAATTATAATTATATAAAATAAATAATGATCAAACAAACAATTATCATTTAAACAATAACTAATCATTTATATAAAAATGTATTTTACAAACAAATAAATTTGATATATCATATACATTTTAATATAAAATTATCTATATGATTAATGTAGAAACAAACCATAAACATTTAAATAAACATGCATCCTACTAACAAACAATAATACAATTATTTATCTAAAACATATATTTGTATATATAATGATTTGTATAAACAATAATTACATACAATCATATTCATTCTTTTCAAAAAATGATTCTATCAATTAAAAATTAATGCATGCATAAATATATTTAAATAATTAATCATATATATAATTACTCATTATAAATAATTCAAAATATATATTTTAAATATAATAACAAATATACATCATTTATACAACTCACATAAAATTTTTATATAATTAAAAATATGCATTTTAAATATAATAATGAATATACATCATTCGAACAAAGATGATATACACTTTATCATAAAAATATATAAATAAAAAGATTTAATACACCAATCTAACTTCAAAGATGATATACACTCTTACCATAAAAACATCTCTATGATTATTATAGAGAATAGATAATGATCATTTTTACAAAATGTAATCTACAAATAGATAAATTTGATAGATCATATACATTCTACAATAAAATTATTTATAAGAATACAATAAATCAATGTAAAAACAAACAAGAAACATTTAAATAAACATGCATTTTACCAACAAATAAGAATACAATAACTTGTATAAAACATATATTTATATATATAATGATTTGTATTAAAAAAATGATAAATTTGATAGATTATATACATTCTACAATAAAATTATTTATATAATCAATGCAAAAACAAACAATTAACATTTAAAAAAACATGTATTTTACCAACAAAAAAGAATACAATAATTTGTATAAAACATACATATATACATATACATATATAATGATTTATATAAACAAATTATTTGTACAAACCATAGTTATCATTATATAAAACAAACAATGATCATTTAAATAAAAATACATTTTACAAACAAACAAATTTGATAAAATACAATAATTTGTATAAAACATATATATATATATATATATATATATATATATATATATATATATATATATATATATAATCATTTGTATAAATAAATGATTTGTAAAAACAATAATTATCATTATATAAGATAAAAAATGATCAAACAAACAATGATCATTTAAACAAAAATGCATTTTACAAACAAACAAATTTGCTAGATCATATACATTCTACTATAAAACTATCTATATGATTAATTTAGAAATAAACAATAAACATTTAAACAAACATGCATCCTATTAACAAACAATAATACAATTATTTATCTAAAACATAATTTGTATAAATAATAATTACATATAATCATATTCATTCTTTTCAAAAAATGATTATATAATTTAAAAATTAATGCATGCATAAATATATTCAAACAATTAATCATATATATAATTACTCAATGTAAATAATTAAAAATATGTATTTACAATATAATAACGAATATGCATCTTTTAAATAGTTCACATAATTTTTTATAAATAATTAAAATATGCATCTTAAATATAATAATAAATATACATCAATTAAACTATTCACATAAAATAACTGATTCAAATACTTAAACATATATATAATTACTCATCTTAAATAACTAAAAATTATTTATTCATATAAACAATATAATGATTTGTATAAACAATAATCACCTATAATCATTTTCATTCTTTTCAAGAAATTATTCTATCATTTAAAAATTAATGCATGCATAAATATATTCAAACAATTAATTATATATAATTACTCATTATAAATAATTAAAAATATGTATTTTAAATATAATAATGAATATACATCATTTACACAACTCACATAAATTTTTATAAATAATTAAAAACACGCATCTTAAATATAGTAATGAATTTAAATACTTCGCATAAAATTTTATAAATAATTAAAATATGCATTTTAAATATAATAAAAAAATATACATCATTTAAACTATTCACATAAGATAAGTGATTCAAACAAATATATATATATATATATATATATATATATATATATATATATATATATATATATATATATATATAATTACTCATCATACTCATCTTAAATAACTAAAAATTATTTATTCATCTAAATAATATAATGATTTGTATAAACAATAATTATCTATAATCATATTCATTCTTTTCAAAAAATTATTCTATCATTTAAAAAATAATGCATGCATAGATATATTCAAATAATTAATCATATATATAATTACTCATTATAAATAATTAAAATTATGTATTTATATATAATAACAAATATACATCATTTAAACAATTCACATAAAATAAGTGATTCAAATAATTAAACATATATATATAATTAATCATCATACTCATTTTAAATGATTTATATGAACAATAATTATCATTATATAAAGTAAACAAT
>JARHVA010001654.1:2845000-2867500 GCA_037957365.1 Torreya grandis
TGAGTATTTTTATAGTTTTATTAATTTATATATTTTATTATTTAAGATACATATTTTTAGTTATTTAGGATGGATATGATGAATAATTATATATGTGATTAACTATTTAAATCAATTATTTTACGTGAGTTCTTGTTTAAATGATGTATAATATTTAGTTATTTATGATGAGTAATTACATACATGTTAATTGTTTGAATCCCTTATTTGATGTGATGATTAATTATTTGAATCAATTATTTATATGAGTTCTTGTTTAAATAATGTATATTTTTAGTTATTTATGGTGAGTAATTATATATATGTTAATTGTTTGAATCACTTATTTTATATGAGTTGTTGTTTAAATGATGTGTATTCATTATTATTTATATATTAACTGTATGGATATTTTTATAGTTTTATTAATTTATATATTTTATTATTTAGGATACATTTTTTTAGTTATTCATGATGAGTAATTATATATATGATTAATTATTTGAATCATTTATTTTATGTTTAATTTATTTTATATAAATTGTTTTCTTTTATGAATGAATAATTTGGTAATAGAAACATTGGTTTATGTATGTAAATATCTATTTTTTTCTTTTATGATTTAATATATGTTTATTTGATTATATTTTTAATTTAATATTTACTTATTGTAATATATGAAAATATTTGTTTGATATTTTTTTTACACTTATTAATATTTTTATTAGAGTATGTTTGGTTGTTTGAATAGCTTTTCCTGTTTGGTACAAACTCTTGTCTAAGTGATGTATATTAATTATTTATTTGTATATTGATTATATGGATATTTTATAGGTTTATTATTTAAGATACATTTTTTTAATTTTATATATATATATATATATATATATATATATATATATATATATAAGTGATTTGAACACACACACATGTTCGAATCACTTATATATGATTAATTGTTTGAATTACTTATTGTATGTTTAATTTCTTTTATCTAAACTATTTTACTTTTATGAATATGATTGCACATAATTATTGTTTATACAATTTTATAAATAGAATATATATATATATATATATATATATATATAATACAAATTATTGTATTATTGTTTGTTTAAGTCCTTATTGTTTATTTGTACATTGATTATATAGATTTTTTTTATTAGATTGTATATGTTCTATCAAATTTGTTTGTTTGTAGAATGAATCATTGTATAAATGATTAGTGTTTGTTTAAACGATCATTATTTATTGGTGTAATAATCATATATATTATATATATATATATATTATATATATATATATATATATATATATATATATATATATATATATACTTTTATGATAATATTTATGATCTTTCAAATTAGATTGGTCTATTAAATAATTATTAAAAATATAATTCATCACTTCTAAAGGATAATTTATTTGTATATTGTATATTTCTTTTGCTTGTATGTAAAATGCATTTTATTGTGTGATTTTATATCTATTTGTTTGTTTATATTATTCATTTTATGTTTATTTTTTTAATGTATAAATACTTGTATGTAAATTTATATTATATGTCAACTTTTTTTTACTCACATTACTATATTATAAAATGGTTAATTATATCTTTGTGTTTTCTACTCTTTTTTTTGTTGCTTGTTTAAATTTAGAAGAAATAAAAAACTAAGGATTAATGGTTAGGGGTTAGAGATACTCGGATGAAGTTGCGCACCGTATCCAAATGATTGAAGGAGCTCCTCTATGGCTATGGAGGATGACACCTATAAAGATAATAAGACTGAACAAAAAAATGTTAGAGACATATATGGTGGACTGCCAAGCGATATGCTCAGTCCCAAAAATGCAAAGACTTCTTTGAGGGATGACAGTCCACTTATTGACAAAAAGATTGATGCTAGAAAAGAAATGGTGAAAGACTAAATAAAATAAATAGAGGTAATGCATACCTATATTCTACTATTGATCTGTCATAGTTTCTGACATTGGTTAGTCTACCGACATCAGTTGGTCAGTTACCGACGTTGATTAGGCTGCCGACTGTCGGTATGGGCAATGGGCCTTGGATGAGATTTGGAGATATGTCTATGATCAACAGAGGGAGTCTAGCTGGCCTTCAAAAGAAGACAGACAATAAGTCCCTAATCCATGCTTGGGTGTTGATGTAAGGTCCAAGTCAATTAGGAGCAAACTTGCCCCATTTGCTTCGTTCCAAATTGGTCACATGTTGGTCGTTGTTGTAGGCAGTTTTTGGTCGATGTTGGTCATGAAGTCGGTTAGTATGATGTTGGTCAGTATGTTGTTGGCATTTGGTACAATGCTGAACATAGTTGTTGCAGTCTTGGTTGATAGTGGGCCAATAATAGCCCAGGCAAAGGATGCACTTGACAACCAAGTTACCATTGAAATGTCCCCCACAAGTCCTGTCATGGACTTTTTTGATGACATGGGAAGTTTTAGTGGTTGTTAGGCATTAGATAAGGAGGCTGTCTTGACCTCATTTGTAGAGATGTCCCCCCCAGCATGGTGTAGCGAGCAGTGTTTTTATAAAAGCCCACTGTCCATTGCTAGAGAGATTGGGAGGTATGATAAAATTTGTCAAGTAGTCCACAAGTCACTTATACCAAACGTCATGTGGACTAGAGAGGTTAGGAAGAATTTCCCCCAGTGATGTTGGTCGAGACATGTCCAAGATAGAAATCTTGGGTTGTATTGGTTGAGAGGTCTTGATGAATAATGGATATGTCAAAGGTGTAGAAGGTCTGGTATTTTCCTTTATTCTTCATAGCTTGGGGCCTAGTGGCCACATCAATTGTGTTAATTTCAAATAAAGGAGTGGATGGTGGTAAAGGGACCATAGTCTTGTATGGGGATCCCGATTTAGGTGAAGAGGTTTGGGAGGCATGTGATGGTGTCAAATTTTTGTCAAAAGAGTGGTTAGAAGAAGCCTCAATGTGAGGGGTATCCTTTTTCAAGTGTTGACGAATAACAACCTTAAGGGCACAACAACGCTCAGTATCATGTCTAGGTGTGAGATGATACCAACAGATTTTAGTGTCATCGAACCAAGATGGTTTTGATTTGAGAGGTTGATATGGTTTAATAGGTGGAAGAGTGATGCTAGATGACTACAACAATTGGCATAACATCGAAGCATAGGATCCCCTTAATGGCTTTGTGCTTTTTGTTGTAGTTGGGGTTGACAATTCCTTTTTAGTAGTTGTTTGGGGAGTTTGTCATATCATCTTTGTGGTTGGTGGCATGGCCACATGTGTAGATGGCACTTATTTGATGAGAGGTGATGGATTTTTTAGAGGAAGTGTGTTTTTGGTGGGTAAATGGTGTAATGGAGGCAATTTGTTTTTGTTTTTGATAGGTGTTGGAGTAAGAAGCACTCCTATTAAGGTGGAAGGGTATGGGCCCAAAATAGAGGGCGATGATGGTGGGGGAGGAGTTCTCCGATGTGGTTTAGTAGCCTTCTTTAGTTTAGTGCGAGGACTACTATTGTGTGGGGCAAGGTTCAAGTCTACCTTCACTTGTTGGTGAGTGAGGTTTGAGAGGCATGGGATGGTCATGGCTTCTATGTGTAGTCAAATAGTAGGAAAAGTATGATCCCCTAATGATGATAAGAAGGATGAGGGTGAGGCAGTCGACGTTGGTGCCATCAAATCATCCTCCAATATGGGAGAGGTCAAAGTAGACTCTCCCACGTGTGAAAGGGGGTTGGATAGACTCTCCTCTACCCATGGCAGATAAATAGGAGAAGAGATTTCTTCTACCTATGGTGGAAAAATAGGAAAAGAAGGATCTTCTTCCTGTGGCAGATAAATAGGAGAAGAAGGCTCTTCTACCTATGGTGGACAAATAGGAGAAGAAGGCTCTTCTACTTGTGGTGAATAAATAGGAGAAGAAAGCTCTTCTACCTGTGGTGGATAAATAGGTTGATTAACCTCTTCAGACTATGGGAGAGGTTCGTTAGAAACCATGTCGACCGTGTGTATATTACGCTCTTGAAGGTCATTGACTATGGTCTGAATGTTATGCTGACTGGGGGGCTGGTTAGGGAATGGTTGTCTAAAGACATCCATGTTTTGTTTAGTTGGTGCATATGGGTTATCCAAAACAAGATCCCCCTTGTCCAACATGTCTTGAATGATGTTCTTGAAGGTTTTGTAGTTGTCTGTGTCATGACCTTTGACACGGTGGTAGTGATAGAAGTCATTTTTCCTATACCATGTAGGGATGGATTTTGAGGGGTCGAATTGAGGTAGTCAAAATTGAGGGAGATTGAGGACTCCCTGCTTGATGAGTTTATCCAACACAAAAGCGTATGACTCTCTTATTGGAGTGTATTGATGCTGTACGTATCATTTTTGGAATTGTTTTGTGATGTATTCTGATGTTGAAGGTTGAGGCTGGTTAGTTGTGGTTGAAGATGATGTTCTAAGGACCACAACATTTGCTAATCCTTTAGACTTGGAGCTGGAAGAATAAGGTTTGGATGAAGAAGGGTCATTGGATTTTGTGTTACTACGCAATTTGACCTTGTCTTCTTTGACTACACGGAGTTCAAGCTTTCTGGCCATGGTGAAAGCTTCGTCAAATGTGCAAAATGTTTAAACCCACAAGGTGGAAGAGATGTGCTTGGCACATGCTCGTGAAAAGAGTTTAATGAGATCAGTTTTAGGTAATGAGAAGGAGAGTTGGTTGATCAAACCTCTCCAACAGGCGATGAAATCAGTTATTGATTCATCGTTGAATTATTTAATAAAATATAGGTCCCTGATGGAGACCTTTTTAGTGATGTTGATTGAAAAGTGGTCAAGCAATAATTGGGCGAGTTGAGTGAAGGTAAAAAGAGAATGACTGGTAATAGAGCTATACCAGTCAAGGGTGGTGCTAGAAAGTGACATCAAAAATGTGTGAAGTAATAACTCATCGTCGTGTGCTATAAGTTAGCAAGCGTGTCTAAATGCTTGTAGATGTTGTTATGGGTCCTCCTTACTCTGAAAGTGAGTAAATTTCAAGAGTTCCCATTGGCCATGATATGGTCTAATGGGCACCGAAGGGTGAATGGGTTCATTGCATATTTGTTCATATGAAAGAACATTGCTTGAACTAGAAATGGATGTCTCAAGGTTAGACATCTTATCCATCAACATCTTGATTAGATCAGCTGGTGGATTGGTAGATGGGGCACCCCCTAGATTGTAAGGTACCTGGGAAGTGTTGTGAGGGGCATATGACATACTAGGTTGCATTTGTATAGGCACAACATATTGGTAGTTTGTCATGGGGACTGATGTTGAGGTTAAGGGGGCTTGGGCCATGAAGTTGGAGGGCACAACTTGACTGGATGTCGCCAAAGGTGGTTGAATAGTGGTGACACTGGTTAAATGGTAGGTGGTCACTCTTGTATTTATGGGCACAAGAGTGGGTGAGGTAGAGACAATCAAGTTCTGAATATGTGTAGAACTTGGTTGAATTATTTGTGGTTGAGGGGGTACGAAAACCCTGATGTTTGGGTTAATGGTCAAGGCAATGGTCTAGGTAGCGGATGTCATTGATATCATTGCCACTTCAGTTAAGGAGGTTGGCATCCCATAAATAGGGGTACCTAAAGGATCTCACATTTGGCTTCTCATGAGATAGTGTTGGAGAGCCTTGACGTTGTGGTCAAGGAGTATCTCAAAGTTTTGATCCTCTTCGAGAACAATTGGATGTTGGTCAGGGGTTGGCTGGACAGGAGTATGCTCAGTTTTTGAAGTATACTCCATTTGGGGACTTGATAGGAAAGGTGAAGGTAGAAGTGGTTGTTGCCTTGCATGGTCAATAAGGGATTTGACTTGAGGGTGTGTCAAATCCATCCAAGGCAAAGGGGGTCTAGGTTTTAGAAACTGTGTGTTTCAGTTTTAAAAAACTAAAAGTGGTGTGTTATAGTAAGAAAGTCAGGTTTTAAGCTTACTATTTTTGAAAAAAAGTTGGTTGACAGTGACCGACGTCAGTTGAAAAATCGATGTCGATGATAATAAGTTGCCGACGTCGGTGGCAAAACTGATGTCGGTGTCTGTGTGTTTCCAGAGACTCAGAAAACTAAAAGTTTTTGGAAGAAAAAGAAAGCTTTGAGTTGTTTAAGAAATCAAAATAATGCGTCCTTACCAGCTCAAAGAAAAATTAGATAAAAATAGCAAAGATGATGACAACAAGCAACCTCTAAACATTAAATTCCTAAGAATAAATTTTAGAGTCGTGGTGGCTTATGCTTTAGAATAATGTGTTGGAAGTTGGGCTTTTAGAATGGGTCCTAAAGAGGAAGTCTAAAGATGGTTTCGGGTTATGTTTTGGTGCTCAAAATCTGTATTAGGTTCCATACGTGGCCTAGTGCTAGGAGCTTGCTCCCCTCACTTCACGAGCCCAGAGCCAAGCTGGGTCACTTAGCCAATATATACTTCACCTATAGTTTATACTCTGCCAGAGAACAGAGTGGGTCCTCCTCTTGGTTGTGAAGTCCAAGTAGGATCGCCAGGAAGGGTAAGGTATCTGCTAGGTGGTGAAATCCTAGTTGGGCCTTGTCTCAGGTATGTTATATGTTTGATTTGTGAATGTGGTCAGGTTGTGTAACATATGTGCACTATGATTTATTCATAATGCATTTTAATTACTAGATGAGAGGGCTAAATATGCATTCAAGAAGGAATGAAATGCAATAGTGTTTTTAACCCAAATTGAAATGTTTTGTTTAGATGCAAACAATTGGGGAAAAGATTAAGAGCATGAATTTTCACTACTCTAACATACAACAAAAAAGTGACAAGAAGAAAGACGTTCTTTTTAACTTGTGCTTATGATGTCTTTTCAAAATAAAGAGATAGAAGAAGGATGCAAGAAGAGGATATTTTTCCTAATGCAACTATATGAAAGTTTACTTTTAGAAGAATTGAACCCAAGGAAAACTCCAGGGTCCCACCGGGCGTGCCAGAATGTTTCTACTCTTTTTTTTTGCTTGTTTAAATTTAGAAAAAATAAGAAACTAAGGATTAACGGTCAGGGGTTAGATGATACCTGGATGAAGTTGTGTACCATATCCAGATGATTGAAGGAGCTCCTCTTTGGCTGTGGAGGATGACACCTGTAAAGAGAATAAGACTAAATAGAAAAATGTTAGAGACAGATATGGTGGACTGCCAAGTGATATGCTCGGTCCCAGAAGTGTAAAGACTTCTTTGAGGGATGACAGTCCACTTATTGACAAAAAGATTGATGCTAGAAAAGAAATGGTGAAAGACTAAACAAAATAAATAGAGGTAATGCATACCTGTATTCTACTATCAGTCTGTCACAGTTGCCGATGTCGGTTAGTCTGCTGGCATCGATTGGTCAGTTGCCGACATCGATTAGGCTGCTGATGTCGATATGGGCAATGGGCCTTGGACGGGTTTCGGAGATATGTCTGTGGTTGACAGAGGGAGTCTGGATGTTTAAAGGGTCTGTGCAGGGTTGCAGGGAGACAAATAAGGTCCACAGAAGGACAAAGGTAGATGATAGGTTGTCAAAAAGGGTCAAGATAAAAGGAAGGCTTTATAGCCTCTCTAGGAAGAAAGCCAGGTCTGGTTGAAGGTTGGGTCTGGTCTGGTAGTATTTAGAGATAGAAAATTGACTAATTACTAGTGTGTTCTAAATACTAAAATGAAAGGCAGAAGAAATACTTATCTCTGGTGAGATGAAGAACCAAGGTGTTGAATGCTTGTGCCTGTTACGGCTGATATCCAGGTCCCCGTGCAATGCTTCAGTCCAATTTGGAGCGACTTGTGTAGAGTCTCTATGGCCAAGGGAGTGTTAGTTGAAGTCTGATGTCTGTTGATGTCTCAGAGTCTGAGAGGAAGAGAGAGAGAGAGAGAGAGAGAGAGAGAGAGAGCCAGATCCCAGAAATGATTGATAAGAGCTAAAAAGGCTTAACTCTACGTTAGACGTCGATTTATGTAACTGACATCGGTGATCTCGCCAGCGTCGGTCGACAATTGACTGATGTCGGTGGGTAGAGAACTGGTAAAAGGGCTTAACAGCGCATTCTCCATCCACTAAGTGCATCATCCATTGGAGAACAGTCAAAGATCAGGCTAAATACGCACGAGAGTTAGTTAGGAGGTTAGGGAGGAGTAAGAATAGGTCTTAGGTAAGTCATGGGGTGAGAAAAGGTCTAAGGGTGAGGTGTCCAAGGTGAGGTGTCCATGGTAAGGTGTCGAGGGTGATGTCATTAATTTAAAATAAGTAATGTATTTTAAATTAATAAGATGTGTAAGGGTTAAGGAGGGGACCAAGGGAGAGTCGACACATTTTAGGTGTCTACACTTTGTTTGTATGCATTAATTTTTAGATCAATGTACAAACAAAAAATGATCATCATCTACACTCTACTATTAAAATATTTATAACTATATTATAAAATGGCTATTTATATCTTTGTTTGTATGCATTAATTTTTTACATCAAACAAACATATGATGATCATCACATTGTTAACGGGTCAATAGTAGTTTTTGAAAAAGAAAATTGAAAATGAAATGAAATGAAATGTCAAATATAATTTAGATGCTTCTTAATTAATTTATTTATAAGAGAATGTTTATTGCAACATATTTTATTGCACGAGTGCCTCTCTATATAAATTATTTATACAGACTTTTATAAATTGTTTATTATAATGATAATTGTATTTCTAATGATTTTTTACATTTATATGAATTAATTTTCTTATAAAAATCAATAAATACACACATATATTTAAATGAATGTATAAACAAATTAATATTTTATTAATATTTATTTAAGTGATCCTTTCTATTATTTTTTCTATTAAAATTTTTGCTTTAACATTTTATTAATATATATTTAAGTGAATCTTTCAATTATTTTTTATATTAATTTTTTTGCAAAGTAAATGTATATATTTTGAATGCTTGTGTAATTTATAATTTAAATAAAAAAATTAACATGTATTGATTATTGATTCATTATTTTTTAAAATTTTATGAAAGTATAGATGCTTGTTTAAATGATGCTCATATCTTGAACATATGCCTATTTATATATGTGATTTATAGTTATTTTTATAGCTATGATTTATGAAATTTGAATGATGCATTGTATTTTTGTTTATTTGTATGTTTTAAGTTATGTCAAAAATATATTTTTAGTTTTTATAATGAATAATTATAATTATTTATAATGATGCTTGTATCTTGAGTATATATATATATATATATATATATATATATATATATATATATATATATATATATATATATATATATAATTATAACTACTCATTATAAAAACTTAAAAAAATATTTTTAACACAACTTAAAACATACAAATAAATAAAAATACAATGTATCATTCAAATTTCATAAATCATATATATGATTTATGAAATTTGAATGATACATTGTATTTTTATTTATTTGTATGTTTTAAGTTGTGTTAAAAATATTTTTTTAAGTTTTTATAATGAGTAATTATAATTATTTATATGTTTATGTAAATATAATTTTTTGATTAAGTAAAAAATTTATATTAAATTTTTTAAATATAAATTATTTGATTGAAATATTAAATTTGTAAATGTTAGAATATATTTAGTATGATTATTCATTTAAATAAATGATTGCATGTAGATGTATTAAATTTCTTTATTGAGATTTTTTTTATGGTAAAATGTATATCATGTTTAAATGATATGTATTATTTGTTTATATTAATTTTTTAAATATAAATTATTTGATTGAAATATTAAATTTGTAAATGTTAGAATATATTTAGTATGAGTATTCATTTAAATAAATGATGCATGTAGATGTATTTCTTTTCTTTATTTAGATATTTTTATGGTAAAATGTATATCATGTTTAAATGATGTATGGTATTTGTTTATACTTATGATTTATAAAATTTGAATGATATATTATATTTTTGTTTATTTGTATGTTTTAAGTTATGTTAAAAATATTTTTATAATTTTTATAATGAGTAATTACACACACACGCATATTTGAATATTTAAAAAAATTATATTAATTTTTTAAATATAAATTATTTGATTGAAATATTAAATTTGTAAATGTTAAAATATGTTTAGTATGAGTATTTATTTAAATGATATGTATGTATATTGATCATGAGTATTTTTATGTTTTTTTATTAATTTATATTATGTAAGACGAGTGTTTTTTATTTTGCATTTTATGATAAGTTTGAATTATACGAGATTTTTATAATTTTATTAATTTATAAGTTTTACTTTTATCATTTATGATGAGTAATAATATGTATGATAAGATTTTTTTATTATTCATGGTAAGTAATTATATTAATTTTTTAAATATAAATTATTTGATTGAAATATTAAATTTGTAAATGTTAGAATATGTTCAGTATGAGTATTTGTTTAAATGATATGTATGTATATTGATCATGAGTATTTTTATGGTTTTTATTAATTTCTATTATGTAATTTATATAATTTTCTTAATTTATATGTTTTGTTTGTGTATTTTTATGGTTTTGTTAATTTGTATGATTAATTATGTAATTTTTTTTTTTATCATTTATGGTGAGTAATAATATGTAGGATAGATTTTTTTTGTTATTCATGGTAAGTAATTATATTAATTTTTTTAAATATAAATTATATGATTGAAATATTAAATTTGTAAATGTTATAATATGTTTAGTATGAGTATTTGTTTAAATGATATGTATGTATATTGATGATGAGTATTTTTATGGTTTTTATTAATTTTTATTATGTAAGATGAGTGTTTTTTTTATTTTTCATTTTATGATAAGTTGTTTGAATTATATGAGATTTTTATAATTTTATTAATTTATATATTTTATTTGTGTATTTTTATGGTTTCATTAATTTATATAATTAATTATGTAAAATATTTTTTTATCATTTATGGTGAGTAATAATAGGTATGATAGATTTCTATGATAATTTCTTTTATTCATGATATTAATTTGTATTATGTAAGATGACTTTTTTTTTTTAATTTTTCATTTTATGATAAGTTGTTTGAATTATATGAGATTTCTATAATTTTAGAATATGTTTAGTATGAGTATTTGTTTAAATGATATGTATGTATATTGATGATGAGTATTTTTATGGTTTTTATTAATTTTTATTATGTAAGATGAGTGTTTTTTTTTATTTTTCATTTTATGATAAGTTGTTTGAATTATATGAGATTTTTATAATTTATATGTTTTATTTGTGTATTTTTATGGTTTCGTTAATTTGTATAATTAATTATGTAAAATATTTTTTATCATTTATGGTGAGTAATAATAGGTATGATATATTTGTATGATAATTTCTCTTATTCATGATATTAATTTGTATTATGTAAGATGAGTGTTTTTTAATTTTTCATTTTATGATAAGTTTGAATTATATGAGATTTTTATAATTTTATCAATTTATATATTTTATTTGTGTATTTTTATGGTTTTGTTAATTTGTATGATTAATTATGTTAAATATTTTTTATCATTTATGGTGAGTAATAATAGGTATGATAGATTTTTATGACAATTTCTTTTATTCATGATGAATGATGAATTATATGTATCATAAATTATGTGAACCATACGAGTAATTTTATTAATTTATGTGTTTAAATGATATGTATATATATTGATCATGAGTATTTTTATGGTTTT
Source organism: Torreya grandis (assembly GCA_037957365.1). Taxonomy (NCBI): domain Eukaryota; kingdom Viridiplantae; phylum Streptophyta; class Pinopsida; order Cupressales; family Taxaceae; genus Torreya; species Torreya grandis. The sequence continues at coordinate 2,856,719 of JARHVA010001654.1, forward strand.
TATTAATTTGTATAATGTAACTTTTATAATTTTATTAATTTATATGTTTTATTTGTGTACTTTTATGGTTTTGTTAATTTGTATGATTAATTATGTAAAATATTTTTTTATCATTTATGGTGAGTAATAATATGTATGATAGATTTTTTTTGTTATTCATGGTAAGTAATTATATTAATTTTTTTAAATATAATTTATATGATTGAAATATTAAATTTGTAAATGTTAGAATATGTTTAGTATGAGTATTTGTTTAAATGATATGTATGTATATTGATGATGAGTATTTTTATAGTTTTTATTAATTTTTTTAATGTAAGATGAGTGTTTTTTTATTTTTCATTTTATAGGAAGTTGTTTGAATTATATGAGATTTTTATAATTTTATTAATTTATATGTTTTACTTGTGTATTTTTATGGTTTCGTTAATTCATATAATTAATTATGTAAAATATTTTTTTATCATTTATGGTGAGTAATAATAGCTATGACAGATTTGTACGATAATTTCTTTTATTCATAATAAATGATGAATTATATGTATCATAAATTTTTTGAATCATACAAGTAATTTGAGGAATTATATGTATCATAAATTATTTTAATCATATGAGTAATTTTATTAATTTATATGTTTTATTTATATATATGATAAGTTGTTGGAATCATATGAGTGTCTTTATAATCCTTATTAATTTATATGTTTTATTTTTTAACATACATACATATTTTCAATTATTTATGATGAGTAATCATATACATGTATAAATAAATAAAAAATAATATGAATGAATAATTATTTATATATATATAATTATTTCAATCATTTATTGTATATTTATTTATTTATTTTAAATGTAGATTGTTTGCTTTTATGAATGAATGTCTAATGAATAAAAAGCTAGGTTTATACATGTAGATATTTGTTACTTTCTTATATGATTTAATAAATGTTTTAATATATGAATATATTTATTTGATATTTATTTATTTATTATTTATTATTTAAAATAAAGAATGTTAGGTTAATTTTTTTAATGATTTAATAAATGTTTTAATATTAGAATATATTTGTTTGATATTTATTTATTTATTATTATTTTAATTTAAAAAGGTTAGGTTTATACATGTAAATATTTGTTACTTTCTCCTATGATTTAATAAATGTTTTAATATATGAATATATTTGTTTGATATTTATTTATTTATTAATTATTATATTAATTAAATAATGTTAGATTATTTGATTGAAATATTTTTTAATTTTTTAAAATATAAATTGATTGTATTTGTGAATGAATCTTTTAATAATAAGAACATTGGTTATATATATATATATATATATATATATATATATATATATATATATATAATTGTTTAAATCATTTATTGTATATTTAATATTTTTTTAATGTAGATTGTTTGCTTTTGTAAATGAATTTTATTAATAAAAATAGATGTTTATATATGTAAATATTTGTTACTTTTATGATTTAATAAATATCTTAATGTATGAATATATTTATTTAATATTTATAGATTATTTGATTGAAATATTAAATGTGTAAATGTTATAATTTGTTTGGTATAAGTACTTATTTAATTAATGTATATATTGTTTATATATATTGATCATATGAATATTTTTTATGGTTTTGTTAATTAATATGATTTATTATGTATTTTTTTATTACTTATGATGAAATTCATGAGTAATTATATGCACCATAAATTGTTTGAATCATATGAATAATTTTATTAGTTTATCTATATTATATATGACTTATAGTTATGTTTTATGAAATTTGAATGATATATTTGTTTATTTTTATTTTCAAAAAATTAAATGAAAAATATTTTTTAATTTTTATGATAAGTAATTATAATTATATTTATAAAATAAATATTTTTATTTATATAAATTAAATTTTTTTTTATAAATATTTAAAAAAATATATTCAATTTGTTAAATATAAATTATTTAATTGAAATATTAAATATTAAATATTAAATATGTTTAATATGAGTATTTGTTTAAATGATGTGTGTGTGTGTGTGTGTGTGTGTACACACACACAAATCATTTAAATATATGTGTGCACACACACACACACACACACACACACACACACACACACACACACACACACACACACACACACATTTATGTATGTATTTATACATACATACACACATATATATGTACATATATGTATTATATATATATATATATATATATATATATATATATATATATATATATATATATGTATATATATATATATATATATACATACATATATGTATATATACAAAGATATATGTAAATATTTATATGATTCAAATAAATAATTATATTCATTATATATTATATATAATTAATTAATTTTGTATGATTTATATTGTATGTAGAATGATTTGTTTCCTCACATTACTATATTATAAAATGTTTAATCTTTGTTTGTATGCTTTAATTTTTAAATGGTAGAATGTTTCTTTGAAATAACAAGTATGTTTGCAACTAGTTATTGTTCATACAAATTAATAATTTGTTTAAATGATATATTTTTATTTGATTATTTGTTTAATTGATTATATGTTTGTAACAAATTAATAATTTATTTAAATGATATATTTTTATTAAGATTATTAGTTGATTAATTGATTATTTGTTTGTATATATATTTGGAGGTACAAAGTAACTATTTGTTTGTAGAGTGTATGTTTGTTTAAATGATTATTATTTATTTGTTTATTGATCATATAGATATTTTTATAGTAATGCGTATATGATCTATATGAATTTGGATTGATGTATTAAATGTATTTTTATTTGTATAAAAAATATTTTGTAATTCAAGATGTGTATTTGATTATTTATTTGTTTGTATGTAGAATACCTGCTTTTATGTAAAATGCACTTTCTTGTGTGATTCAAAATATGTTTATTTATTTGTATGTGATCTATCAAGTTGTATTGATGTATTAAATATCTCTTTTTGTATAAAAAATATTATATAATTCCTGATGTGTAATTGATCATTTATTTGTAAATCATATATTTACTTTTTTGTACGTAAAATGCACTTTCTTATGTGATTTAATATATGTTTATTTTTTTGTATTATTCCTTATATTTTTATTTATTTTAATGTATGAATACTATATTGTATTTAGTCTTTTTTTTAACTTACATTATTATATTTTGAAATGGTTAATTATATTTTTGTTTGTATGCATTAATTTTTAAATGGTAGAATGTTTTATTTAAAGAATGAATATATTTACAAGTAACTATTATTTGTACAAATCAAGAACTTGTTTAAATGATATATAGATCTATTTGTTCGTTAAAAGTATTTTTATAAAATTAAATATTTATTTATTTGTATAAAAAATATTATGTAAGTTAATATGTATGAAAAATATTTTGAAATTCAAGATGTAATTGATTATTTATTTGCTTGTATGTAGAATACTTGTTTTCATTAGGATTCATCTAAACAACACTTTTAATGTGTAATTTTTGTGTGATTCCATAGATCATGCTCCTCCATCCTAAAACATATGCTCACCTTAGGGCATAAAGGACTGCCAAACCTTCCATCATGTTAACTATCTGAACTCCCTGATAAGCTAAAAAAATAAAAATCACTAAACCAAAAGAGTCCCTATGAATCCCGCCAATCCCAGCTGGCCTTGGATTGCCTCTAGAAGATCCATCTATGTTAATTTTCAAGAGTCCATCAGGCAGGGCCAGCCAGTTCCCCAATCACTAAACTTTCTGCTTCCTCTGTATACCTCTCTTGGCACTCACTGAAACCGGAGATAACCCCCGTATGCCAACCCTCTCCACCATATTGGCATCCTCTCTCTTCAGTGGCAAAGTGACCTCACTCTTCACCTCTATAGATTCCTGGATCATGCTTTTAATTCTATTCTAAACCTGTTGAATCTCCATCTTTTCATCCCTGAAAATCCTTCAATTTCTTTCCAGCCATACTTGCCACAGTAGAAAAATAAGGCCAGCATACCACGCGTCCTACAGGAAGTGGGTTGATGAGGGTGGGCGTCCCACGTGAGACCAAAAATTAGACAAGGAGATAGCGTGAATACACTAGCACCTCCACACGTCCCACCATAAATGCCATAAATGAAGAGTGAAAGAGTAGTAGAAAAAAGGTGAGAGGAGTCTTCCTCATCACGATTGAAAGAACACATCTTGAAGGGCCAACAAAGCCCCTCTTCTGAATGTTATCCCAAGTCAGACATCTGTTCCAAGCTAAAGTCCAAATAAAATAGTTACATTTCAGCCAATAGAAACTGTTCCAGACTTTTTCCACCATAGAACTTCTTCTCTTCCCTCAAATTGCTAAGAAATTAGCTCCTGATACCCATAAGACATTGTATACTTCCCCTTGGGGTTTAGGGACTAGGCCAACACATCATTGTCCAAAAGTGTGTTGCAGCTTTGGTAGGAAAAAATATTAGGAAGCTCCGCACACTCTGCCTCCAAACCAAGAATCAGCCACTCTTCAGGGGTATTCCATCTAGCGTCCATCACCTGCTCCTGAAGGGAAAGGGATTTATAATCGCACACCCTGGGCCAACTAGCCTCACCAAACCTCTAAGATAAAATACTCAATTGAGGATATTGGATAATTAAGGGAGGGTAATCATCCCAAGAGTCATGCCAAAACTGAACCTTAGACCTGCTCTTGCAAATCCAAAATAGACCCTTCTTAATCAATGCTGCTCCTTTCTTGTGAGTCACCCAAATCACCGAGCCTTTCCTAGTCACTTCATACCTCAGGATATCCCACCAAGGGATCCCAAAGAAGTACTTGTGGGATAAGAATCGAGCCTACACCCTCTCCTGTTCCACACACCAGTGCCAATATAGCTTGGCGGCTAAAGTAATATCAAAAATGATAGATTGCCATAATCCAAGACCACCAAACCTCTTTGGACTACATACCACCTCCCACTTGATGAGGCTCCACTTGGTAGAAGATAAGTTACCTGCCCACAAAAATTGTCTGGTTAAGGAATGCAATTCCTTAACAAAACTCATTGGAGCCACCTGGATCATACACCTATATATAGTAAGAACCTGTACCACTAATTGAATTAGTTGTATTCACCCAGCAAAGGATAACCAGTGGTTGGTCCAATGATTCACTTTGCCTCTAAACTTGTCCAATATCGCCATCCATGACTCCTTCGACTGTTGGCCAATAGAAATTAGAATTCCTAAATATAGCAATGGTAGACTCCCAATTTGGAACCTGAGGATATGCGCCACTCTTCATTGTATGGAAGGTGGAGTATTAAATAAAGAAATTGAAGACTTGCCCTCATTAATTACCTGTCTAGAGGTAGCAAGGTAGACTTCCAAACTGTTGTGAATGTTAGATGCCTCCTTAATAATAGCCATGCCCATCAACACCACATCATCCACAAACTAGAGGTGAGATTGTACTGGAAGGTCCCCTCCCTAATGCCAACCCTGAATAACACCATTATCCACATTACTTTTAATCAATCGACCCAAGCCTTCTACCAACAGAAGAAATAAGTAGGGAGAGAGCGGGTCACCTTGCCATAGACTACGAGAAGCCCCAAAGAGATTAGAGTGTTCTCCATTGACCAAAATAGAAAAGGAGGTTGAATTCACACAACTCATAATCCACTGAATCCACTCCATATCAAAACCAAAGGCACCCATGACCTTTTGGAGGAAGGTCCACTGAACTCTATCATACGCCTTGGATATGTCCAGCTTGATGAACATTTCCTTATCCTTGGACTGGGTCATGGAATAGATAGTTTATGTAGCCACCACTACCCCATCCAAAATTTGATGACCCTCCACAAAGCCTCCTTGCTTATTGGAGATAAGCACAGGCAGCCACTTCTTTAATCTCTCTGCAATCAGCTTAGAAATAATTTTATAAGTGATGTTGCAGAGGGAAATGGGCCTGAAAAGACTCAACTGATCAGCTCCCTCTCCCTTGGGAATGAGAGCCAAAAAGGTAAAGTTTAGAGACTGAAGCATTTGCTTATTTCTTTGAGACTCTTAGACAACTACCAGAAGATCTAGTTTGATGATTTCCTAAAATTCCTAGAAGAATTCAGTCAGGAAGCCATTTGGGCCAGGTGCCTTTTCTTTCGACATCATGAAGACAATTCTCTTTAGCTCCTCCAATGATATATCCCTCATTAGTTGCGCTCTCATCTCCTCGGTCACCAAGGAGGGAATGCAAGAAAGGACTTGATCCTCAACCACCAAGTTCCCTTGTGCCTCTTCCTTAAAAAGAGAAGCAAAATACTACGTTGTCTCATTAAGGATACCCTGCATAGAAGAGATTGTCTCCCCACTGTCTGTCACCAATGAAGTTATCCCATTACTATGCTGACGGGCTCAGACTGAATTGAAAAAGAAGGTAGTATTCCTATCCCCCTCTTGAAGCCATTCAATTTGGGCCTTTTATTTCTAGAATATTTCCTCTCTTAGTTCCCATTCCTCCAATTATTTTAAAGCCCTGGCTTCTTCCCTCTGCAAAACCTTAGTCATACCCTCCTCCCTAATGAATCTGGTGATGTTGTTCAACTCCTTTTGGGCCTCATCTTTCCTATGGAAGATGTTCCCAAAGCTTTGTCGGTTCCATCTTTTGAGCTGGTATTTGATGAATTGAAGTAACTTAGCAAAAGTATACATTACTATTTTTGCATCAGGTCTTCCTATCTTCCACCAATTTGCCACATGTTCGTACAAGTCCAGATCCCTAAACCACATTAGTTGAAACTTAATCGGTGGCTTCTAGGGTGGCCATGCTGAAGAAATTATCAATTTTATGGGCCAATGGTCTGAGCCTCTCCAATCAAGTATCTCCATGCTAGAAGACCACAAACCCCCAACCCAATAGCAGGAGGTCAAGAATCTATCTAAGCACTCAGTAATGCATCTCTCCCCCATTCTTCTATTATTCCAAGTAAAGCAGCCATTATCGGGCTTGATATCCACTAGATTAAGTGTCGTAATATTATCCTAGAGCAAAAAAGAAGAAGGTTACAGCCTTGCATTACCTCCTCTTTTCTTAGTTAAATCTAAAATAGCATTAAAGTCTCCAACAATAATCCAAGGTAGGTAAGGAAATAATCCATGAACTAAGTGGATATTTTTCCAAACCAAAAGTTTACCTTGAAAATCTATAAGAGCATAGATATTGGAAAAAAGGACTAATTCGCCTAACTCCATACATGTGGCAACCATGGATAAAGAGGACTTAAAGGAGATCCAAGACATTGGTTAGATCTTTCACGGATTCCATAAACATGCCACACCCCTCGAAGATCCCTGAGCTCCAATGCACTGAGATAAACCATGCCTCCATAACTTAGGTGCAATGTTCCTCATATCATCCATAGAAACCTTCATCTCTTAAAGAAAGAGAACATCTGGTACTTGACATCTCACTAATTCTTGCAAAACCTTTTGTCTAGGGCTGCTATTCAGGCCCCTAACATTCCATGAAATAATGATCATTTCAGAGGAGTTGAAAAGTGGGAGTCTAAGGTCTTAATAGCACCTGACTCAACCAAGGTCTCCCCCATCATCTTAATTTTCTCTATGTCCTTCTCATGCCCCAGTTTAGAACTTTTTTTTGACATCCCCTTCTTCCTCTCCTTTTGCATAATACCCAAGTGAGGAGAAGATTTACCTCGCTTATCTATTTCTCCCACCACTATCCTTGTAGGAAGGTCTACAACCTCTATGTGTTGTCCCTGATCACCAATTGTCTCCACTACCATCCGCTCCCCTAGCTGCCCCTCCAAGACCATGGGTGAGGCTGACTCCTCCTAAAGATACAAATGAAGATTTGTTGAATTGATTTTTGGTCCAAATCCTCCCACAAGTTGTTCCACACTCAATAAATCTAGGTTTACTTCTTGTTGGCCCAATTCATCTAAAACTTCAAACTTGTTAAAGGAGTCGTCGTCTTGTCACGCCATAAGGGACCTCTTCTGGCCTCTATTGTGGTTTCAAGCTTTCACCTAAACAAAACCTTCAGCATCCTTGCCCTCACCAATCCTAGACTTCTTTCCTTTATCTGTACTTGGATGGCTACTAGGTGGTAGTTGAGATTATTGCTCCATAGGCTTTGCCTTTAGGCACCTACGCACTAGGTGTCCATATTCATGACATAGGTGACACCTGAAGGGAAGGGTCTCATAGTCAAATTGTTACACCCAAGAGTATGAGCCCTCAGTCATCTCCACTACATCAGGTAGTGGTTTGCTCAAATCAATTTCTACGCAAATACGAGCAAAAATCATAACTTTCTTACCTAGATTCTATGATGAAGAACCCACTAACCTTCCCAACATCAAAGCTAGCATCTGGAGAACATCCTTGTGACAACATTAATTCAAAAATATGGGTAGCCTGACCCACAATGGAACCCGATTAGGTAGTTCCTCATATGGATTAAAAATTGCATGCCATGGTTTGACAAAAAGTCCAACCTGATTGTAAAAATAGGGCCCCCCCTCAAAAACCCTATTTCGATTAGCCAAACACAGAAATGTCACCATGAAGTAATTATTTTCCAATAATGTAACCTCCATTTCTCCCTCTGGTTCCCACACTCATCTGGCCTAACTTTCTAGAAATTAAAGGGAGACTCTCAATCCCAAAAACTTGCAATACAATGAGTGCTTAGAATAATATTCTACATCCTCAAAAATCATGTCAAAGGGGATTACCAATTTGGGGCACTCCTTGCACCTCTCTAGGCATCCATTAATCTTCATGATATGAGATCCTCCAGATGAGCTCCAATCTATAGCACCTGTAGTCTAGGTAGAAAACTCATTTCCCAATGTGTTAGCATGTTGCCCTGCACTGTTCCCACCCACAGCTTCACTAAAACTCCTACTAAGCGTAGTCTTTGAAAGCTCCTACTGAGCCATAATCATGCCCAATCTGGTTAGCCTAGTCTTAGGATGCCTCAGTACCTTCTCCACACGCCCTTCTACCTCTTTCCTCCTGTGCACTCCAGCAAAGGTCTGAACAAGCTAGGGTACGGCTTCTCTAGCTTGACTGTGTCTCACAGAGCAACCAACATGCCATCATGGAGTCAATTTCAACTAAAAAAATCTTCCTCATGAATGAATATTTTTAGGATGATATCTATAGAAACACTTTTTTTATGTAAATGTGCATGCTTTTATGTTATTTAATATATGTTTTTGTTTGTATTATTCATTTTATTTTTATTTATTATGTAAATGTGCACACTCTTATGTTATTTTTAAATATATATGGTAGTTTTGGTGGAATGCTTGGGGCTACCCTTTCTGGCATGTTTCTTCTTTATCTGACTTTTGGGATCATATGGGGCATTCCCCATTTAAATCCTCTTTTCTTCAGGGTGTTTGGGCTGTTGGTCCTTCCTTTATTCTTTGGCATATCTGGTTGGAGAGGAATACGAGGATATTTCAGGATGTTAGGATTGGGGTCATGCATCTATGGTGTAAAATTATCCATCCTCTTTGTGAGATAGTTTTGGCTAAGTGTGAGTTGAATGGAGGTATAGATCCTGGAGATGTTATATCAAATCACTTTAATTTTCCTTTTTAGGTAGGGGTTCTAGTGGTTTTTGGTTAGTGGTATAGCAGTAAGACAAGACAACCTTTATAAAATTTTAATTGTGAGGGGCATTGGACTCCTCCTCTGCCTAGAATTCTCAAAGTCAACACTAATGGTTCTAGCATTGGGGGAGTTGGTCCAAGTAGTTTTGATGAAGTCTAATTTCCTTTCTCAATGTATGAGTGCTCTCATACTAATAATTATATGGAGGCTTAGGCCATCTTATTTATTATGGAGTCATGTTGTGTGCATGGCTGGCATAGGATTATTTATGAGATTGATTCTTAGGTGGTTGTAAATGTGCTAACTATGTAGGGGCTTGGAGATGTTAGCTGGCACTTAGCTTTAGTTATTAATCATATTCTCTAGTTATGTAGGTCTCTTGACTCTATCATTTTCACACACATTCCTCAAGAGTTGAATGGTGTTGTTGATTGCCGAGATAAATGGGCTTCAGTTCACATGTAGGACTAGAATATTATGGATAGAGGCAATTTCCCCCTGATTTAGCTCATGCTTTTGATGAACTTATCGATTGGGATAGGGTTCTTTAGAGCTTTTTGTTAAGCTCTTTTGTTTTATTTCTTTGTGTTTCAATAGATTTTTACCCCTCTTTTAGTTAATCAATATATGTTTTTATTTCTATTATTCATTTTATATTTATTTATTTTAATGTATGGATACTTGTATTTGAATTTGTAATTATATGTTGATTCTTTTATTTATATCATTATATTTTAAAATAGTTTATATCTTTGTTTGTTATATATTAATTTGTTTGAATTAATATAATTAGACATCATTTTAACTTTTAAAATTATGACAAATAATGCTTTAATCAAATAAATTATTGTAAATATCTTTGAAAACTGAAAGAAGGCAGCAAAATTGTCCTCCTCTCTTGGTTTTTTAAAATTGAATTTTGATGGGGCATCTAGGGGCAACCCTAGTGGTTTATGGGTTGGTTGCATGGTCAGATATTGTAGTGATTCCCTTATTAGGGTTGTGTCTAAGAAATTAAAGGATGGTATAAATAATGAAGTAGAGGTTCAAACCTTATTCTCAGTATGGTATTGTAAATCTTTAGGTGGAAGGGGATTCTTAAATAATCATTTTGACTTTGAAG
>JARHVA010001654.1:2872500-2890000 GCA_037957365.1 Torreya grandis
GTATGTATGTATGTATGTATGTATGTATGTATGTATGTATGTATATATATATATATATATATATATATATATATATATATATATGTATGTATATATATATGTATGTATGTATATATGTATGTATGTATATATGTATATATGTATGTATGTATGTATATATGTATGTATATATGTATATATATATACATATATATACATGTATGTATATATGTATGTATATATGTATATATGTATATATGTACATGTATATATATATATATATACATGTATATATATATACATGTATATATTTATATGTATATATATATATATATATATATATATATATATATATATATATATGTATCTATATATGTATACACACACACACACAGAGATAATTTTTTATATTAATTTGTATAATTTATTATGTAAGATAAGTATTTTTTATTTTTCATTTTATGATAAGTTGTTTGAATCATATGGTATTTTGATAATTTTATTAATTTATATATTTTATTTATGTATTTTTATGGTTTTGTTAATTTTTATGATTTATTATGTAAGATATTTTTTTTATCACGTATGGTGAGTAATATTATGTATGATAGATTTTTTTATTATTCGTGGTGAGTAATTATATATATGATAGATACATATGATAATTTTTTAAATTTATGATGAGTGAGTAATTGTAATAATATGTATGATAAATTTCTTTGTTATTCATGATGAATATATGTATGATAGATATGTATGATAAATTTTTTATTCATGATGAGTGAGTAATTATATGTACCTAAATTGTTTAAATCGTATGAGTATTTTTATAAGTTTATTGATTTATATGTTTTATTTGTATTTATGATAAGTTGTTTGAATCATATGATTATTTTTATAATTTTATTAATTTATATGTTTTATTATTTAACACACACACACACACACACACGATTAATTATTTGAATCATTTATTCTATATTTATTTATTTTTCTATGATTTAATAAATGTTTTAATATATTATTATTATTATTATTATTATTATTATTATTATTATTATTATTATTATTATTATTATTATTATTATTATTATTATTATTATAACTAGTGAACATTGGGTTGTTTATAAATATATATTATTTGATTGAAATATTAAATGTGTAAACATTAGAATTTGTTTAGTATAAGTGCTTGTAAGAATAGTATTTGTTTATTATTCATGATGAACAATTATATGTATGACAGGGATTTTTATTTTGTGTAGATTGTTTACTTCACTGGTTTATGTATGTAAATATTTGTAAGCTTTCTTTTATGATTTAATATATATTTATTTCTTATTATTCATGGTAAGTAATAATTTGAATGATAAATACTTTTGTTATTCATTACAATGATATCCTTTTTTTATTTATAATAAATAATTACATAATATATATATATATATATATAATATTTGCTTTATGAATAAATATGTAAAGATGAATATTTTAATAACAAATGTGTCCTTTCTTTTAAGATATATTTTATGATTCATTATGTGTTATTTCTTTTAAGATATATATTTTTATCATTATTCATGATTAATGATGAATGATTTTATATATATATATATATATATATATATATTTGTTTCAATTATTTATTGTATGTTTAATTTTTTTTAATTTTTATGAATGAATATTTTAATAATAGAAACATTGAACATTTATTTGTTTGATTGTTTTTTTAATTTGTTTGAACTAAACTTTAAAGAAAATCTTAAATATAATTTAGATGCTTGTTTATTCATCTTTTTAATTCATTTGATATTTATATTATTTTAACTTGTAAAATTATGACAAATGATACTTAATCAAATAAATTATTAGATATATGTCAAAAGATTATTTATGTGATTTATTAATATAGTTCTTCATATAAGTATTTATATGCATGATTTAAGGATTTTTTAGAATTTGTTATACAACTATTTGTTTTTTATTAGATTAGCAGAAAAAGGGTCTTGGGCCCTTTACAAAGTAGCCTCTAGGGATAAAAACAAAAAGGCCAACCACATGCCAAAAATAGCACACCAACAACAGTCAGACAATAGAGCCAAAAAGGCTATTCTATAAACTATATAGTAATAGAACTTGACCTGGTAGGTTTAACACTTTTGGCCCAAAAGTGGGTTTGAGAAACATGTTTAGGAATCCCATGCTTCCTCTTTTGGACAACAATCCAATAGGCATATAAATCTCTAATCTCAAAGGAAGGAGATGAAGGAGGTGAAAAACTCACCAAATTCTTTGAAAGGCATAGAGCTTGTAAAGTGGGCCCAATAGCACGCTATGTACCTTTAGTAGTAGTTCTATACTTAGTAATAATAACAAACAAGATCCTTGAGAATGTCTTAGAAGTAGTGGTAACAATAGGGGAGACACCAGGGGAGATTTTAATAGCAATCCCAACAACAATAATATTAAGGGGGGGTCTGAATAGTAGTCTCAAGATCAACAACAACAATAAGGGAGGTCCCTGAATAAATCCTAATAGTAGAAGAGTATTATAATAAGGGTAGTGCTAAAAGTTTCAACTTACCCCTAGTCTTTTTCTAAGGGGATGAGGTTCAATCACACATCACCTTGGCAAAAGAGATAGGAATAGCAAGGGAAGAGCCCAAAATTATACCATTAATAGTTACCCTTGACATAGGCATCACATTAGCAACAACCCCTATCTCGAGTATCACACCAGTAGCAACACTAGTAATATCAAAAGACCCTAGCTCGAGTAGTGCACCAACAATAGTAGTAAAAACCTCTAGCTTGAATGATGCCCCAACAACAACACCAAACAACACACCAAAAATAACAAAATACCCTGGCTCGAGTGGTGCACTAAAAATAGCATTAGCAACACTAGACAACATCGTAAAAGACCCCACAATAGTTGCATCAGTAGACGTAGGTGACACACCAGAACTATCAGCCCTTACAAATAAAGCACCTAGGTAGGAAGAGGAGCGAAAGAGGCCATTTGAAAATTTCACTTATACAACTATTTTTTTATATTATTCATTGTATGTTTATATAAGTACTTATTTTATGAAAATGTATTTAAATATATTTATTTATGCATTATTTTAAATGATAGAATTTTTATTTGAAAGAATAGATATGATTACATGTAATTATTTTTATAGTTTATTATATATGATTTATGAACTTTGAATGACATATTATATTTTTGTTTATTTGTATGTTATGTTAAAAATAATTTCTTAATTTTTGTGATGAGTAATTATAATTATATGTAAAATATAAATATTTTTATTTATGTAAATGTAACTTTTTATGAATATTTAAAAAATCTATAATAATATTTTAAATATAAATTATTTAATTGAAATATTAAATTTTAAATGTTAAAATATGTTTGGTATGTGTATTTGTTGAAATGACGTATATTTATTGTTTATATGTATATTAATCATGAGTATTTTTATAATTTTTAATTTAAAAAAATTAACATGTATTGATTATCAATTCTTTGATTTTTTAAATTTTATAATCTTTAAATGGTTATATATGATTTATAGTTATTTTATAGTTTATTATATATGATTTGTATGATTTATGAAATTTGAATGATATATTATATTTTTGTTTATTTATATGTTTCAAGTTATGTTAAAAATAATTTCTTAATTTTTATGATGAGTATTTATAGTTTATCATATATGATTTATGAAATTTGAATGATATATTATATTTTTGTTTGTTTGTATGTTTCAAGTTATGTTAAAAATATTTTTTTAATTTTTATGACGAGTAATTATAATTATATTTATAATATAAATATTTTTGTTTATGTAAATGCAATTTGTTTCTAAATATTTAAAAAATCTATATTAATTTTTCAAATATAAATTATTTAATTGAAATGTTAAATTTTTAAATGTTGGAATATGTTTAGTATGAGTATTTGTCTAAATGATGTATATATATATTTTATATGTGTATTAATCATGAGTATTTTTAAGATTTTTTTATTAATTTGGATGATATATTATGTAAGACTTTTTTTTTTTAAATTATTATTTATTTTATGATAAGTTATCATGAGTATTTTCATAGTTTTTTTTGGATGAGTTACTATGTAAGATAGTTTTTTATTATTCATTTTATGATAAGTTATTTGATATATTATATTTTTGTTTATTTGTATGTTTAAAATTATGTTAAAAATAATTTCTTAATTTTATGGCGAGTAATTATAATTATATGTATAATATAAATATTTTTGTTTATGTAAATGCAAATTTTTTTATGAATATTTAAAAAATTAATATGTTTATTATGAGTATTTGTTTAAATACTCATACATACATACATACATACATACATACATACATACATACATACATACATACATACATATGACTTGTAATTGATTATTTATTTGTAAATTGTATGTTTACTTGCTTGTACGTAAAATGCACTTTCTTATGTGATTCAATATATGCTTATTTGTTTGTATATGATCTATCAAGTTGGATTGATATATTAAATATCTCTTTTTTGTATAAAAAATATTGTATAATTCATGATGTGTAATTGATTATTTATTGATAAATTATATATTTACTTGCTTGTATGTAAAATGCACTTTCTTGTGTGATTTAATACATGTTTATTTGTTTGTATTATCTTCTATGTTTATTTATTTTAATGTATGAATACTATATTGTATGTATTCTTTTTTTAACTTACATTATTATATTTTGAAATGGTTAAATATATTTTTGTTTGTATGCATTAATTTTTAAATGGTAGAATATTTTATTTAAAGAATGAACATGTTTACAAGTAATTATTGTTTGTACAAATCAAGAACTTGTTTAAATGATATATAGAGATATTTATTTGTACAAATTATTATATAAGTATTTTTTCAAATTAGGATTGATGTATTAAATTAAATATCTTTTTATTTGTATAAAAAATATTGTGTAAGTCAGAATGTGTAAAAAATACTGTGTAATTCAAGATGTGTAATTGATTATTTATTTGCTTGTATGTAGAATACTTGCTTTTATTAGGATTTATCTATAGAAACACTTTAATGTGTACTTGTGATTCCATAGATGTTTATTTATTTTAATGTATTGATGTATGTAAATGTATATTATATGTTAACTCTTTAACTTATATTACTATATTTTAAAATGGTTAATTATATCTTTTGTTTGATTGCATTAATTTTTAAATGATATAATGCATGTTTGAAATAATGAATATGTTTGTTGTACAAATCATTGTATAAGAATTTTTTAAAATGATTTATTATGTATATATCTATTTTTGTTTGTAAAAATAATTGTATTAAAATTATTTAAAATTATTTATGATATATATCTATTTGTTTGTACAAATAATTGTGTAAGAATTTATTTAGATATTTGTTTGTTTGTAGAATGAATGTTTGATATAATTATGTCTTTATTTGTTTAATTTTTTTTTATTATTTATTTTTATTATATGTTTACTTCCCTGTAAGCAAAATGCGTGCTTTTATGAATGAATATTTTTAGAGTGACATCTATAGAAACACTTTTGTTATGTAAATGTGCATGCTCTTATTTTATTTAATATATTTTTTTATTTGTATCATTCATTTCATATTTATTTTTTATGTAAATGTGTATGATCTTATGTTATTAAATATATATTTTTATTTGTATTATTCATTTTATATTTATTTATTTTAATGTATGGATACTTGTATTTGAATTTATAATTGTATGTTGAATCTTTTATTTATATCAGTATATTTTCAAATAGTTTATATCTATGTTTGTTGTATAGTAATTTGTTTGAATTATTATAATTAGACATCATTTTCACTTGTAAAATTGTGACAAATTATGCTTAATCAAATAAATTATTGGATATATCTTTGAAGATTGTTTATGTGATCATTAGTTTAACACTTCTTGATGGATTTGTTATAGTACTTTTTTTGGTATTATTCATTGTATGTTTCTATAAGAATTTATTTTATGAATATGTATTTAAATATATTTATGTTTATATTAATTTTTAAATGATAGAATATTTATTTGAAATAAGGAATATGATTGCACATAACTATTGTTTAAACAAATTTATAAATAGAATGTATATATATGTTTTATACAAATTATTGTATTATTGGTTTTTTAAATCTTTATTGCTTGTTTGTACATTGATTATATATATAATTTTATATTGGATTGTATATGTTTTATCAAAAAAAAATTGTTTGTAGAATGTATCATTGTATAAATGATTAGCATTTGTTTAAATGATCATTGTTTGTTGGTGTAATGATCACATATATATTTTTATGGTAATGTATATGATCTATCAAATTAGATCAATGTATTAAATAATTAAAAAAAATATAACTCATCACTTGTAAATGATAATTTATTTGTATATTGTATGTTTCCTTGCTTGTATGTAAAATGCACTTTATTGTGTGATTTAATATATATTTGTTTGTTTGTATTATTCATTTTATGTTTATTTATTGTAATGTATAGATACTTGTATGTAAATTTATATTGTATGTCAACTTTTTTTACTCACATTATTATATTATAAAATGGTTAATTATATCTTTGTTTGTATGCATTAATTTTTAGATCAATGTACAAACAGAAAATGATCATCTGCACTCTACTATTAAAATATTTATAAATATATTATAAAATGGTTAATTATTTATTTATTTGTATGCATTAATTTTTAGATAAAATAAACAAATAATGATCATCATCATATTAATGGGTCAATAGTAATTTCTAAAAAAGAAAGTCAAAAGAAGGTAGAATAGTGTCCTCTCCTCCTAGTTGGATCAAATTGAATTTTGATGGGGCTTCTAGGGGGCCATCCTAGTGTTTCTTGGGCTAGTTGCATCATAAAATATTATAGAATTTTTATTATTAGGGTTATGTCTAATAAATTGAAGGACAGTACCAATAATGAAGTAGAATCTCAAGCCTTACTACTTGGCTGTAGCTTCTTAGTTTGGTATTATAAAGATTTAGGTTGAAGGGGATTCACAAATATTAATTTTGACTTCAAAGAAGTCATAAACCTCTCCATAGAACCTAGAAAACAATATTTCTAAAGCTTGGGAATGTCTTAAGGATTTTGATGCATGGGAGGTTTTCATTGTTTCAGGGCAACAAATATCATAGCAAAATTTCTCACCAATTATGAAATCAAACAAAATGCATCAATCATTATTGATAATCATAAAGGGGCATGGGAGGAGTTTGAGAGCATATCTTTTATAATTTTAAGATCTTAATCAGTCATAATTTGGCTCCTTATTTTTTTCTCTCTTGTGTGTGAATAGAAGGTGGCAGTGGTGAATGAGCATTGAGGAATGATAATCATTAATGAAGTCATTTGTTTGAGAGAATTCTCTTTATTCCTTTCAATACTTTGCATTGTGTTCTTAATTTGAAATTATATTTCACTAAAGTGGTAGGAATGGATCAAAACATAGCTTCAACTCTTGAGATACTAGTTGTTTATGGGGGCAGTATTATTAGGGAGATATCATTGTGTGGAAGTGTAACTAGAGCATACCTCAAGAACATTTTTTGGGCTCCAATAGAAGAAATATTATAGGAAATAATCTTTACTCTAGGTGAAGAGTATCTAGAGGACAGTGTTTTGAGCAGAGTGAACTCCAATATTACTGATCTATTTATTTCAAACATCTTGGTTATAGTTCAGGATAAGAATTTGGTTTCTAGGGTTTTAGATTTCTTCATGGATTTGATGCATAGAAAAGTATTGTCAGATCATTTATTAAATTTTAATGTTAGCCCATTCTAGGAGTGCCCTTTCTTAAGTAATAAAGCATTTGGGTTTATTCTAGTTTTTGTTTTTTGGGACATCAAAATTTGATTTGTTTCTTTATTGGGGCATGTCAAAGATTTGGATAACAAGCTCCATCATTCTTTCATAGAAGGTGGGAAATTCATATCCTCTCCTTGGGAGCAGGTTCAGTGTCTTATCGCACATCTTGAAATTTAGAAGGAAGCTGACCACTGTAGAGAAAAAGTGGAGGTGATGTCATTTTTATGTCAAATGGTGGACAATCCCTGGTGAGATGCTTTATTGTAGATCATTTGTGACCCTCATCATGTATAAATAGTGGCTATATATGACCATTTAGTGAGCAATCGAGTAATGGTGTCTATAGGTGGGAAGAAAGGTTAGTTTCATCAGGTTGTGGTGAGTGAGTAATGTGTAGCGGTTCTCGAAGTAAAGCTAGAAGATGAGGTATATGTTTGAGTCTCATGACTATTTAATTTTTAGGTGAAAGGATATCATTTTAGTTTCTCTATGTTTTTCTATATGACCTTTTCTATCTAGTTGGTAAATTTGATGCCTAGAACTATATTTTTGCTACCACTTGGTGGCTTTGTTTCCCAAATGACCACAATTTCTTTTTTAGATTTTTGATCATCAAGGTTTATTGTATAAAATTATCATTTATAATATAGGGCAAGGAACCCATCAACCTTGGTACTTATCTAAAAAAATAATGATCATCATCTACACTCTATTATTAAAATAACTAAATGATTAATGTATTAAAAACAATGATCATTTAAACAAACATTCATTCTATGAAAAAAAAAGTATTTAAATATATGGTTATATAGTAATTTATACAAACAATACATATATAATAAATTATTTAAATAAATTCTTATACAATGATTTGTATGAACAATAGTTATTTGTAAACATATTCATTATTATTGTTTTGATTGAAACCCTACTTTTTACATTAATTAGGTGTAAAAAATACATCTTTGATTTAATATGAAGGATTGAGGAGTATCTATTTTACCAAATTTATATGGGGCATGATCCTGGCCTCATCACTTTTGGTATTTATTGGGATTTGTACTTTGGTGGATGGTAAGGTAGCATTTTTTAAATCATCATCCTTATTAGAAGACAACCACCCACTTGATAAAATTAACCATTTTAAAATATACTAATATTTTAAAGTATCCATACATTTAAATCAATAACCATAAAATGAATAATAAAAATAAATAATCACACAAGAAAGTGAATATTTACATACAAACAAACAATGATCATTTAAATAAATATGTATTTTACAAATAAAAAATATTTAAATAAATAGTTATATATTAGTTTGTGCAAACACAAGTGCATGCACGCACGCGCGCACGCGCACACACACACACACACACACACACACACACACACACACACACACACACACACACACACACACACACACACACACACACACACACACACACACACACACACACACACACACACACACACACACACACACACACACACACACACACACACACACACACACACACACACACACACACACACACACACACACACACACACACACATTTATATAAATAACAATTAATCTTTCAAACAAACATTCTATCATCCAAAAATTAATACATACATTAAAGAAGTGCTTACTTGTCATATTTAAATACATATTAATTAAAGAAGTGCTTATATAAATATACAATAAATAATGCTAAAAACTTATTGTATAACAAATATTTTAAGCAAACATAGATTAAATTATGCATGAAAATACTTATATGAAATTATAATAATAGATTACATAAATAATCATCTAGAAAGGTAATTTAATTAATTACCCATTATTTGCCACAATTTTACAATTTAAATGTTGTCTAAACTCAATAATTATTTTGAACAAATTTTTGAACAAGTATTTAAATAGATGTTTATAGAGTAATTTTTACAAACAATAGATATATAATAAATTATTTAACCAAATTCTTATACAATGATTTGTATGAACAATAATTATGTGTAAACATATTCATTATTATTATTTTATTGAAACCTTGTGTTTGACATTGATTAGGTGTATGAAATGAGTCTTCAATTTAATACGAAGGATTGAAGAGCATCCATTTTTCCAAATTTGTCCAGGGTATGATCCTAGCCTCATCTCTTTTTGGTATTTGTTTGGATTTATACTTTGGTGGATGGCAAGGTAGCATTTTTTACACCATCATCCTTATTATTGGACAACCACCCACTTGATATAATTAACCGATTTAAAATATTTTAATATTATAAATTATCCATACATTTAAATAAATAAACATAGAATAGATAATAAAAACAAATAATCACACAAAAAAGTGCATATTTACATACAAACAAAAAATGATCATTTAATAAATATGCATTTATAAATAAACAAATATTTAAATAAATAATTATGTATTAGTTTGTAAAAACATAAGTGCACACGTGCACATGTGTGCGTGCACGCACGCACACACACACACACACACACACACACACACACACACACACACACACACACACACACACACACACACACACACACACACACACACACACACAATGATTTATATAAATAATAGTTATAATTTCAAACAAAAATTTTATCATATAAAAATTAATACATACATTAAACAAGTGCTTATATAAATATACAATAAATAATGCTAAAAAGTTATTGTATATAAAATATTTTAAGCAAACATCGACTAAATTATGCATGAAAATTCTTATACAAAGTGATTATAATAATAGATAACATAAATAATCATCTAGAAAGGTAATTTTATTAATTAAACATTGTTTGCCACAATTTTACAAGTTAAATGTTGTCTAAACTCAATAATTATTTTAAATAAATTTTTGTATAACAAATAACAAACAAATGTACAAAAGTCATGCAAAGTGGTTTTAAGGTGTAAAAGCATACTCTAATATAGGTAATTATAAGGAGTGAAAAATTATAAATGTTTTATTAAAAATCAAATATATTCATACATTAAATTGAGTAAACATTGATTGAATTGAAAAGACAAAAATCTAAGTTATATTTAAGATAGGATGTCACAAAGGTTAGCATGAAAATGTTTGATCCCCATCTTACCCATTGACATTTAAAATGATGAAACATCTACAAAATCATCCTTGTCTCTAGGTGATGCTCACCTAGATCCTTGGTAAAGTTTCCACCATCACTAATTGCCTCCTACCGATTCATATTTATTAGGGATAAGTCAAATACTTGGAAGAAGTAGATGATGAGTTATGTAGTGGGGTCAAAGTCTCCTATTATTTGTATTCAATTCAGGATTAACAACCCTAACTCTAGGGGATGGAATGTCATGACAATGGAGGTAGAGGATAGGTTGGATGTTGGTCAAAAGTTGAGATTTTTCATCAATGTTGTCTCTTGAAGGCCATTTTATAGGGTGGGCCCCAAACCCCTTACCCCTACTTCTCTTGAACCTAAGGTGATTATTGAAGAAGAGGAATCTAGGATAGTACTTAAATCAAAAGAATATTTCTCAACCAAGGGTGTCATTTGTAGATTTGTAAATTACTGACCAAAATTATAAGATCTACATGCTTGTATCTTGAAGCATTGGCAACCCCTCATCTCAAGTAGTCCTAAAATTTATCCTTGTGAAAAAATCTTATTCATTATACTTTTTCATAATACTAAAGATAAGGAAAACATTTAAAACCAATTATGGATCTTGAATCACCACCCCTTGGTCTTGAAATAATGGTCCTCTACCTTCACTCCTCTCACTAAACCTCTGCATGCAAAACTTATTTGGGTTCACCTACCATATCTCCCATTATAGTTTTGGACTGAATCTAATCTAAAGGTTATTGGGAGATCTCTAGGAGAGTTCCATTAAATGCATCTAGATAGAGATAGCTTCTCCCTTACTACATTTGCTAGTATTTTTATGAATATTGATACTTCCAAGAATATTCCTAAAAAAATCATCTTGCAAGTTGGAGAACACATTTGGTCTCAAATCCTTGACTTTGAAGGCTTATTGTTTCATTGTTATAGTTTTTTTTTTCACTGGTCATTTGACCAAAAATCATAGTCTCTTCAGAGAAAAGAAGGATTCATCTTGGTGAATAGATTTTATTCTCAAAAAATGTTAAGGTGTTGGATATAGATAAAGAGTGAGCTAGTGACAATGAGGATTCTGCCTCTTATTCAAATGTCCTTACTTCTCCTAGTTCAAATGAAAACCATAAAATTCCTCATTCTAAAAAAAAAATTGGTTGATTTAATCTCTCCAAGAAAGGTTGCATGCACTGTAGCCTTCTCCTTGAAGGAGAACACACAGTTAGATTTTCCTAGGGAAAAAAAATTATTTGTACATCAACGAAAGATAAACCCCAACTGTGCTACATTTATAAACTCCTTAACAACCCATTCAATTGAAAATAAGTATGGGTGGTTTATGGTTCAAAAGAGAAAAAAAATGTATAAAAGCAATGACTTGACAATTTGGAAAAAACTTAACAAAAGTATCCTATGAAAGTAAGATAGATTATGGTTGTATTTTGACAAAATATTATGGTGTGTTTATTATTTTCATCCACTGGGAAAGTAAGATATACTCTAGTTGACTTTTGATAAAATATTATAATGTGTTTCTTATTGTTGTCTACTTTGTTACCACTGGTAGAGGCATTCCATTAGAGCATTATTATTTCATCTTTCATTCCATTTTATAAAGATCCAAGGCCTTTCAAAATTAATTTTAACCCCGATCTAAAAATTTATATCTAAGATTTTATTTAATTGAACATTATTTTTTAATGTTTATTTCAAACAAATAACCATATAAGAAATCAGACAATTAAATAAATGCACATGCAATATAATTAAATAATCAATTACACATCTAAACTAAAATATTAACACTCTATAATATGCATCCCCTCACAAATATATTCATACATTAAAACAAGTAAGCATTGAATGAATTGAAAATACAAATAAATAAACATATCTAAGATTTTATTTAATTAAACATTACTTTTTAAAGTTTGGTTTAAATAAATAAACATATAACAAAACAAGCAAGTAAGACAATGTACATACAATAAAAATAAATAAATAATAAATGTGTTATTCACACTCTACAATAGACATTCACTCATAAATATATTCATACATTAAAATAAATAAACATCAAATGAATTAAAATGATAAATAAACAAGTATCTAAGTTATATCTAAGACTTTATTTAATTGAACAAATAACCATAACCATATAACAAATCAAACAAAAAAGGAAATGTACATACAATACAATACAAATAAATAAATAAATAAATTTTTATTTGATAGGGCAAACACTTTTGAAACTAGAGCTATGAATTAGAATTCACTTTTAACTGGTGCTATGAACCAGTCTGGGGAATAAATTAGGAGACCAAAATCTCCCAACAAATAGAAAATAACCATCACAAATAATACAAACATCACTAAAGGCTACAACTATAAAAATAAAAAATACCACCAATACTAATGGGACATAATAGCCATCACATATACTCACAATGTTAAACAAAACTAAAAACACAAATAGGTACCAAAAAAAAAGATTGTCACCCTTCAACAAAACTTTTTTGAAACTTCCGTAGCTTCTATAGAAAATTCTACTTAGCAACAACCACCCAAGAAGAGTCTAGTTCAATTTAAAATAAGATCCTCTAGAGCCTTTGGGGAATCCTTAGAAGGCCTTATTTTCAATTAGTTCAAAAGCCACTTTCTAGTAAAATGTTGGTTTACAAAACTAAACATCAAGGTGAACCATATTTGAAATAGGTCTATCCCATTTTAATTCAGTTTAGGGTTAGCACTAGATTTTTCAAAAGAGATTTTAAATCCCCTGATCTCCATTATGAGGTAGATTTGAAATAGGTCCACTTTATGGACCAAAAAACTATTTTGCTATAATAATATTCCCTGTACTTATACTATTCTTTTACTAGAGCCCTTCTTAGTGACAAAATAATTTCTGACTATAGACCCATTGCATTGGAAATAGAATAGATGTAATTTCCACATAGATTAAATGCAAGGTTACCTTAAGACATTCTCACCCAAGATATTTTTTAAAAAGTAAAAGTTAAAGAACAAAACCTTCAAGCTTTCTCCCTTTTCTCAAGTGGAGGAGATAACTTAATATCCATCAAATTGTGTGAAACAAACTCTCCTATAATAATTACATGATAAATAAAGAGCATAAAGGGTAGGAAAAAATAACTAACCTTACACATGGAGTAGTCTCCCCACAAGGTGAAGTAAGTTCTTGGGGGTGCTTTTAAAATAACCCATCTGTAACTTAAAAAATAAGACCACCATTCTGTTATAGAGATTTTGTCAGTTTCTATTCTTACCAAACATAGTCCCAAACCCATAGATCTATCACTTATGATTAGCCACTATTCCATGCTGATTCTTTCTACCAAAACTCGTCCAAAACCTCTAAAAGGCCACCATTTTGTTTTAGGAGTTATGTTACTCATTAGTCCTATCATACACATTATGAGACCCATATATTTATCACTTAGATTCAATAAATCCTTTCCTCTGGTTTTTTTATTTCAAACCCCCTCTAGAATCTTCAACCTTAAAACTCAAAGGACTCTAGACTTCTGAAATGGATCTTTCCCACCTAACATAAATAAATAAATAATTATACATCATAAATTATATAATATTTTTTTATATAAATAAATATTTAATACATCAATTTAACTTGATAGACCAATATACACTACTATATATATATGATCACACACACACACACACACACACACACACACACACACACACACACACACACACACACACACACACACACACACACACACACACACACAAATGTGTGTGTGTGTGTGTGTGTGTGTGTGTGTGTGTGTGTGTGTGTGTGTGTGTGTGTGTGTGTGTGTGTGTGTGTGTGTGTGTGTGTGTGTGTGTGTGTGTGTGTGTGTGTGTGTGTATTTATGTATGTATATATGATCATTGTACAAATATATAATGAACAATTAAATAAACATGCATTCTACAAACTTCATAGACATATACATTTTCCTATAAAATTATCTTATGATCAATGTACAAACAAGTAATGATCATTTAAACGAACATGCATTCTACAAACAAAAAAGCATTTAAATAAATATTTAGATAATTAATACAAACATACATATAAACTTATTGATTTGTATAAATAATAGTTAAGTGAAAACATATTCATTCTTTTAAACAAACATTCTATCAAACAAGTAATCATTTAAAAAATCAAACAAACGTACACTAAGTCATAAATATCCCATATGAATATGTTTTTAACACTCTAAAATTTAGTTCATGAAGCTAAGGAAGAAATCTATTGGCATCAAAAATCAAGAAAAACTTGGATCAAGGAAAAAGATAGGACTATTAAGTATTTCCATCACTTGACTTCCAAGAAATGTCATTACACTAAAATTTATCAATTCAAGGGAAATTATGGGGTTCTTTATAAAGAGTAAAAATAAATCGAGTTACAAATTGTTAATTTTTATATGAATCTTCTGGCATCTGTCCCTTTTTAGGATGTTTAGTTAGAGGATTAGGTTCTAAATTTTATTCTAGGGGTCATATCTCAAGAGGATAATTCTTTAATTCTATTTTTGCCTTGTAATGATGATATTAAATTCATTATTTTTTCATTATAAGGATACAAAGCCCTAAGTTTGGATGGATTTCCCCCTTTTTTATTCCAAGCTTTATGGGATATTATTCAACATGAAGTTTGTTTAGTGGTCTCTAAATTTTTTAAATCATAGATTATGATCCAGGAATTAAATAACACTTTCGTAATTTTGATTCTCAAGAAACATGGAGTGAATCAACTAAAGTATTTTCAATAAATGATCCTTTGTTCCACCTTTTATAAGATCTATACCAAAGGTTTAGCCTTAAAACATCAAATTCTACTTAATAAGATGATAGCAAAACAATAAGGGGCATTTGTGTTTGGTAGACAAATATCAGATGGCATCCTCATTACTCATGAAATAATTCATTTCATAGCCAAATATTTGGAACAAGGAATGTTTTTAAATCTTGGCACGAGCAAAGTCTATGATAGGGTCTCATGTCTCTTTTCAGACGAATTTCTAAAAAAGTTTGGGTTTAACTAGGTGGTTTGGAAGCTAATTTCATTATGCATTTCTTCTTCCATATATTCAGTCATCATAAATGGGGCCTCTAAAATATTTTTTCTAGTATGTAAATGTCTCTATCAAGGGGAGTCTTTATCACCTTATATTTTTATTTTGATCACTGAAACATTAAGTAAAATTATTAAAACTACCAGATCATCTAGAATTAAAAGGGTATTATGGTGGATCTTAATACTAGACCAGTAACTAATCAATAGTTTGTTAATGATTCCTTAATGATGGGAGAATGTTCAGTGTATGAAGTTAAATTTTTCAAGAAAATTCTCAATATGTATGAGGAAGTTTGAGGGAAATGTGTTAATTTTTTCAAAAGTTATCTATTTTTTTTAATACTCTGACTAGTTTGTAGGTGAAGATTTTAAGGATTATCGAGTGATTTTTAAAAAATGTCCCATCTTCCTATTTGGGAATTCCTCTCTTTGAAGGAAAAGTGAAATTAAAATTTTAGAATCAACTAATTGATAAAGTCTAGAAGAAGTTGGTAGGTTTGAAAAGGAATCTATTATCTCAAGCTAGTAAAATTTAATTACTTAAAAGCTTTTTGTAGAGTATCCATGTCCATTTTATGTCATTATTTGTAATTATAAGTAAAGTGGTGGATCAATTAGAGAAAATGCAAAATAAGTTTCTCTAAAGGGGGCAGAAGATAGTTTCATGTTCCCCCTTATTTTTTGGAAAAAAACATGCTTACACAAAGGGAGATGAGGCTTGGGTCTCAAGAGGGTGAAATTAATGAACCAAGCCCTGTTAGCCAAACAAGGGTGGAGGGTTTTGAAAGAAGATAGTCAATGGATGAGAATAATTAAAGATACGTATATGAATTCTATGGAGGGGTCTTATTTCCTTTCAGAAGAAGAGCTTAATAATGGGTTCACTTTTTGGAAATTTATTTATAAAGGAAATGATCTCCTTAAAAGAGACTTAAAATGGCAAATAGGAAGAGGTGATAAAGTTGATTTTTGGGATGATTCATAGATTAATCAAGACCCATTAGGTTCTTCTCAAGTTTTTTTTGGGCTTAGAGGTCACTTTAAGGAGGCCATGTTCCATAAAGTGCAAGATTCCTGGTAGGAAACAAATAAGAGCAAAAAGTGGAAGATCTTGTATAAAAAAAGAGTGAGTCAAGAAAAAAATATTTTTCTCTAAAACTTAAATAGCCAATTCTACACTACTCATAATAGTAGATTCCCCAAAGAGGATGAACATATGGATTGTTCTTGATTAAATCTAGATACTAATTATTTTGGGATCAATAAAGATTGGAAGAAGATTGGAATATTTTGTGGGTTAAAAACTTAACTCCTAAAATCAATGTTTTTTATTGGTTAGTTTCTCAAAACAAAATTCTCCCTGCGGATAACTTAATGAA
>JARHVA010001654.1:2895000-2900000 GCA_037957365.1 Torreya grandis
GTTAACTTTTTTTTAACTTACATTACTATATTATAAAATGGTTAATTGTATCTTTGCTTGTATGCAATAATTTTTAGATCAATGTAAAAACAAATAATGATCATCATCTACACTCTATTATTAAAATATTTATATGATCAATGTACAAATAAATAATGATCATTTAAACAAATATTAATTATACAAATAAACAAGTATTTAAATAGATATTTATAGATTAATTTGTACAAATAAATAAATATACATAATAAATTATTTAAATAATTTTTTATACAATGATTTGTACGAACAATAGTTATGTGTAAACACATTCATTATTTTTTTTATTGAAACCTTAATTTTTACACTAATTAGGTGTACAAAATGTTTCAGATTGAGGGGTATCCATTCTGCTAGAATTGTCCAGGGTATGATCCTGGCCTCATCACTTTTTGGTACTATTGGGATTTATATTTTGGTGGATGGCTAGGCAACATTTTTTACACCATCATATTTATTATTGGACTACAACCCACTTGATATAATTAACCATTTAAAAATATAGTTATATTGTATAAGTATCCATACATTTAAATAAATAAACATAGAATGAATAATACAAACAAATGAACATATATCGAATCACCCAAGAAAGTGCATATTTACATAGATAAAAAAATATTTATTTTTAAAAAGTATTCATGCATAAAAGTAAGCATTCATACAATACAAATAAATAAACATACAACACAAATAAATTTAATCAATTACAAAAAAAATTAGGGATCATTTAAATAAATATGTATTTTAAATAAACACTTATATATGGTAATTCACACACACACACACACACACACACACACACACATACAATTATTTATATAAATAATAGTTAAGTGCAAACATATTCATTCTTTTAAAAAAATATTATATCATTTAAAAATTAATAAATAAATTAAATAAATGCTTACTTGTCACATTTAAATAAATATTAATTAAATAAACACTTATATAAACATACAATGAATAATGCAAAAAAAATATTGTATACTAAATCCTTTAAGAAAACATAGACTAAATCATGCATGGAAATACTTATATGAAGTGCCTATAATAATAGATCACATAAATAATCATCAAGATATATCTAGTAATTTAATTAATTAACCATTGTTTGCCACAATTTTACAAATTAAATGTTGTTTGAATTTAATAATTAATTGAAATAAATTTTTGTATAAAAATTAACAAGCATAAGTAAAAAAGTCATGAAAAATATTTCTAAGGTGTAAAAACATACTCTAATAAAAGTAATTAAAATGAATAAAAAATTATAAATATGTTATTAACAATCTACAATATACATTCACTCACAAATATATTCATACATTAAAACAAGTAAACATTGATTGAATTAAAAAGACAAATAAACAAAAATCTAAGTTATATTTAATATTTGATGTAACAAAGTTTAACATGAAAATGTATGCTCCCCTTCTTGCCCAATGACATTTTAAATGATGTAATATTTACAGACGTATCCCTTTCTATAGGTGACACTCACTTAGATCCTTATTGAAGATACCATTGTCCCCAACCACTTCCTATCACTACCTGCTTGTTGGGTCTAATTCAAATGCTTAGAAGAAAAATATGATGAGTCCATGCAATGGGGTCAAAGTCTCCCATTAGTTGCACTCAACTCAAGATTGGTATCCCTACCTCCAGGGGATGATATGTCATGGTAATAGAGACAGAGGCTAGGTTGGATGATAGACATAAATCAAGATCTTTCATTGATGATGTCTCTTAAAGGCCATATTCTAGAGTGGACCCCAAACCCCTTACCCCTACTTCTCTTGACCCTGAATTGATTTTTGATGAGGAGGAATCTATGACAGTACTTAAATCAAAAGACCATTTTATAACTAGGGGTATGATTTTTAGATTTATGTATTACTGACCAAAAATTTAAGATCTAGATCCCTCAATCTTGAATCATTGGTAACCCCTCCTGTCAGATAGTCTTGAAATTTACCCTTGTGTAAAAGCTTATTTATTATACTTTTTCTTAATACTGAGAATAAGGAAAAGATTTAAAATTAATTATGGATATGGAATCACCACCCTTAGGTCTTGAAATAATGGTCCCCTACCTTCAATCCCCTCATTGAACCTCTGCATGTAAAACCTATTTGGATTCACCTACCCAATATCCCATTACAGTTTTGGATTGAATCTAGTCTGAAGGTTATTGGTAGATCTCTAGGTGAGTTCTAGAAAATGCATCTAAATATCAATAGCTTCTCCTTTATTACATTTTCTAGGATTTTGGTGAATATTGATACTTCAAAGAATCTTCCTAAAAAAATGACCTTATAAATTGGAGAGCACATTTACTTTCAAATCCGTTACTTTGAAGGCTTTTTGTTTCGCTATTGTAGTTTTTTTGGCACTGTTTATTTGAATAAAAACTTCAATCTCTTTAGAAAAAAGAAGAATTTATCTTGATGGATAAATTTCATTCCCAAAAAATGTTAATGTGTTGGCTACATACAAAGAGTTGGCTAGTGATAGCAAGGATTTTGCCTCTTTTTTAGATGTCCCTGCTTCCCTTGGTTCAAATGAATACCCTAAAATCCTCATTCTAAAAAATTTGTTGGCTGATTTAATCTCTCCAAGGATGGTTACGTGCACTCTAGCATCCTCCTTGGAGGAGAACCCACATTTATATTTTCCTAGGGAAAAAAAATTTATTGGTACAACAACATAAGATAGATCCCAGTTGTGTTACATTTGTAAACTCCTCACCAACCCATTTTGATGAAAATAAAGAAGGGTGGTCAGTGGTTCAAAAGATAAAAAAGGTATAAAAGCAATGACTTTGCATTTAAACAAAAACTTCACAAAAGTTTCCTAGGAAAGTAAGATATATTCTACTTGACTTTTGGTGAAAGATTATGGTGTATTTTTTATTGTCATCCACTAGGAAAGTAAGATTCTAGTTGACTTTTGGCAAAAGATTTTAATGTGTTTCTTATTGTCATCCACTTTCTCACCACTGGTAGAGGCATCTCATTAGAGTGTTATTATTTCATCTTTAACTCCATTATATAAGGCTCTAAGGCTATTCAAAACTCATTTTAACCTTAATCTAAAAAGTTATATCTAATATTTTATTTAATTGAATATTGTTTGTTAAAGTTTAGTTCAAACAAATAGCCATATAACAAATCAAACAAACAAACAAATGCACATACAATATAAATAAATAATCAATTACACATCTAAATTACACTATTAACACGCTAAAATATACATTACTCACAAATATATTCATACATTAAAATAAATAAACATTGAATGAATATATCTAAGATTTTATTTAATTGAACATTGTTTTTTAAAGTTTGGTTTAAATAAATAACTATATAACAAATCAAGAAAACAAGAAAATATACATATAATATAAGTAAATAAATAAATAATAAATGTGTTATTAACACTCTGCAATAGACATTGGCATTTGTAGTATCCACCGTGGGAGAGCCAAATGAAGCTATCCTTAACATTTATGTGATTTTATAAATTTTTACTATGAAACCTTCTACTAGGTTTCATATTTGATTTTAGTGGTGGGAGAGTTGAACAAATCTACAACCATGAACTATGAAATGACTATACAGATCAAAGATCTAATATTAGATAGATCTATAAGTGTATTAACCACGATGATCAAGAATGATGGATTTAAAATGACAATTGGGGGCATGTCTTTTCTTGAGATGGGAAGAGGAATTTAGTTGGGGCTAAAATCCCCTATTGGTAGTATTTAAAGTAAGGTAAAGGATCCTAATGGGAAAGGGAGACCAATCCATGACATAATAATGTTAAATGTTGGGAAAGAGGTGAAAAGAACCTCAGCTCTCAGAAGATTTGTGCAAGTAGGTATTAAAGGACTTGATGATATAGATATAGAATATGAAGCTGTATACAGAAAGGATTGACTGTTGAAAGAGGCCACTCTGGAGCAAGGTCAAAAATAGGGGTCTTATGCTATAGTGGTTAATATAAAAAGTCAAAAAAATGTGTCTCTTAGGGTAGCCATTTTTAGCTAACTAAAATTTTAACCCCAACAAAATTTTAAAAATCTATTTGTTTTAATGGTCAGTCTATTTAAGGGATTTTACAAGGGGAAGCATGGTTTTTTGCTAGGGTTTAAATTTTTAATTTTTATCAATTTTGACCAAATCTTCAAACCCTCCATAGGTGGATTTCAAAGGTCTAGAGACCATTAATGAAAGGAAATATGGAAATATACCCTTGTACAAAGGGATTTTTAATAGCAATTTTTGATAAAAGGGATGATAAGGATAATATTATGTATCAGTAGGTCTAGTATTTTGATAATCATATCTTCATATTGAAGTCTTGGTATCCTAATTTTAACCCAACAATTGAATCTTTCAGTATTAGACCAATGTAGATCCAGCTTCCTTACCTTCCTTTGTAGTTGTGGACCAAGGATAGTCTTAATCCCTAAGAGGATTATTAGTTGTTGATGAATCCATGATAGAGTATATCTATGCTACATATGCAAGGATTCTTTTTAATATTGATGTAGACTCTTAGCTCTTGGAAAATTTAGAGTTGATTGTTAACACCCAGATTTAGGTATAAATTATTGACTATGAAGGATTAACTTTCACATGTAAATATTATTTTGATATAGGGCATTTGGTTGATTCATGTATGTTAGGTAGGAAAAATAAACATAGTATTTCATGGGCAAAAAATGCTAATAGGGATCTTTCAATAGTAGAAGTAGGAAACACTGAGGGAGCTAAAGAAAAGTCTTTAGATAAGGAAGAAAGACTAGTTAATATGAATAAAGAGTTAGAAAACCAGTTGGTTAGAGATTCAATAGAGGATAAACCTAGATCTTTGGCTCATTTAGATAGTATTGATGAGGAGGAAACCCTGAAAGTGGTTATCGAAACCTGTGTTTAGAGATTCAATAG
>JARHVA010001654.1:2905000-3047500 GCA_037957365.1 Torreya grandis
TCTTCTTTAGGAACACTTTCACCATTTTTTGTGCCAACTTCTCAAAACTTGCACTCACTACCCTGTGTACCTTGTGTACGGATAGGGGGTGGGCCTATAACGTCATTTGATGTGGCCATCACATCTCCCATGTTATGAATGCTCAAGACATCTTATTATAATGTTTAGAATTGCTTCCCTAACTTGGACAAGGTCAATCATATTCATAAGCAATGCAAGCAACAAATTTGTTTCCAAACCTATAGATGTCACTACCATAATTTAGTGGCTTTTTGCCATTTTGAAAGGTCTCAAAGCATACATGATCCTTTCCCTTTGAGGCTCAAACGTGGCATGATGTTTGTCCATGGATATAAATACAAAATTGGCCTAAGAGGATTCCTTAAAATCAAACATAGTTTCAACTTCAAAAAACCCAAAAGACCCTTAGGAGCTCTATTTGAGGTGTTTAGGGACTCAATCCATAAAGTCAAATTAGTGTTCTTGGAGCTATCCATCCTTCTTCCTAGGCTCACCACTAGGTCTAAAAAATCAAAATCACTTATAATACTTCATATTATCCTTTATTATCTTGGTAATTTAACTATCATGAATGAATACCTCCATGGAGAATGATTAGAACCTGTAGGTGATAGTATTAAATCACATGTATGGGCAGAGGCATGGAAGGATGAAATTATGCAAGATGAGAAGGTCTCTAAACTACCAAATCATGGTAGATGATCACAAAACTAAAAAC
Source organism: Torreya grandis (assembly GCA_037957365.1). Taxonomy (NCBI): domain Eukaryota; kingdom Viridiplantae; phylum Streptophyta; class Pinopsida; order Cupressales; family Taxaceae; genus Torreya; species Torreya grandis. The sequence continues at coordinate 2,905,740 of JARHVA010001654.1, forward strand.
CATCCTCTATTCCATTTTTTGTATGTGGGAAACCTATAAAAAGTAAATGGAGGTGAAGATTTGCAAGCAAGTCTATAACTTTGATCTTTTGGCTAAGAAATAAGCCTAGAAGGGACTTTATAAACAAATGAACTATTAAAAATAAGTATAATCATGAAAATATCCTTTAATTTCATGTAGAGACACCTAAAAAACTCAAAAATATCAATCTAAAGAAAGAGAAGTTGAAATAGATTCAAAAAGAGACCCCTTCTGGGCTGAATAGGCATAAAAAGATGAATAGAGTGTTAAAAATCATTCATAAAGGATGAGGCACCAAAACAAAAACTCATACTATGAAAACAAAATAGACTCAAAACACTATCCACCCCCAAAATCATTTATTCTAACTCAAACTATACAATGCATGGTGAGCATTTGAAGTTGACATTTCGTTGCATATAAAGAGGAAGATCAAGAAAATTGAGTTGCATATGAATCCTTTTACATTATCCTTGAATTTAAAAAATGTAAATGGGTGTGGGGAGGTGAAGAAACACTCCACCACTATTTTTAGCTGAATATCTGATCATGGGATCCGTATAAGTGCTGAAAACCCCCTAAAAACAAGGAAAAACTCACATTTTCTAATTTTAACTAACTTTTGGCTGCTATCTAACTGATCCTAACCTGATTCTAACCTCTCCTATATTTAAACTAATCTTGGTGATAAATTTGTCTTTTTAGAAGTCTATACAAGTCCATTAATGAGCTAGAAAGTGACCAAAGGACCTCTTTTTCACATGAAACTTAGGAAATGGACAATTCATGACTTGTAAACACATTGAAAATTTCTAAAAACCATGCTAAGACAAATTTATAAAAAATTTACTTTTGACTAAGTTTGACTAGGGTTTGACTAGGGTTGACTAGGCCAATTTAAGAGGAATGAACTTCAACCAAGACTAGGACATGGCTAAGTGAGATATATACGACAACATGAGACCCTATGGGATGCATAAAAACCTTCTTAAAAAGTTTAAAATGATAGGTTTTGACCTTATTTAACTAGAATTCAAATTTGGTCAATAATTTGGTAACTCTTTGGGGTAACATGCTTGCTTATGTTAAGGACTAGTAGCCTTATCCTATCAATTGGGAAAGGGAGTTAGAAAGCACATGAAAACATCAAGATCAGACCTTGAAAACTCAACAAGATAGTAAATCTTACCTCAAACCACATAAAAGGAAAGGACTCACAAAAACCATAATAACAAACAAGACAAGGACACACCTGTGTTATTAAGCACTTAGGGAAACAAGACACAATAGAAAAGAAATAAATATGTAAATTGATCTTTATCATACCTCCCTTACTAGATCAAAATGGAAGTATCTTAGGTCTCCTTCCTCACTATATGAGTGAAGATGCCAAGCTTTCTTCTTTTTGGATGGAATAATAGATGACTCTTATCTTCTCTTTGTTCCTTGTCCTTGTACATCATCTAATGGAATCATCTCCCATAGGTCTCCAAAATATATAAGGTCCTCTTGAACCTTGAATTAAGCCTCATACTATTGTCCTCCTAGCTCTTCATGACAAATTGGCATAGTTAGACATGGGACAACTTGTTGTGAGTCAATCTCTCTTTGAGGGATCCCATCATCCTTCTCAATGGTCACAATGTCTTTAAACTCTTCAAAGGGGATTATATCATGACCATGTGGGAGTGTTTCTTATTAATTATCTTCTTGGAATTTGATGGAGGTAGCTTCATGAATGGATGTATAAATAAACTCTAGATAACCTTCAAAAGGTCTAATATCATCATAGATGGCTCTATCATGAGTTAAACTTTCTTGAAGGTGATGTTATTCAACATGTTCTTGTTTTCCTTCATCTTGATCTTATTTGTCTTGGATATCAACCCTCTCACCCTCCTCATATTCTTGAAACATTTGCAAGTGGATTTGTCACATGTCTTCCTTCTTAGACACAACCTCTTGCTTGTCAAGGCTTAGGGTGAGTTCTAAAAGACTTGTAGGCTCTTTAAAGCATTCAGCTTCATTACATATGTCCTCAAATATTTTCCATAAGTCCTCCTTAGCTGACTAGTCTAATTCATGAAATGGAAAATAAGAGAGACTTCTCCCTCTTCTTCTATTGGATTTAAAATGAGCTCTTCTACTAATGCTCCCTCAACTTTTCCTTCATCATTGCAAGTAGATGTCTCCTCATTATTAGTTAGTACCTTCTTATCATTTATCTAATATAAAATTTGAATTTCATCCTCCTTCTTAGTGGTGTCAACATTAGGAATCTTAAAAATAGGGGGTTTCGCTAAAGGGGATTCCCAAGTAGCAAGACAATTATCCACACTAGGAAGGCAACCTTGATCAATTTGAGGGGGGGGTAAGGATGGATTCAATGGTATCTTAAAGATGGGTAGGAGGGAGTTGAGTGATTTTAGGATTATCTCTCCTACCAATTTATTCACCCAAATAAGATTCATTTCTCTCTCTACAAGCTGTTATCACTTCTACCCATCTTGGGAAGGTGGGTTTAATGATATTTTCATAAGATTGAGATGTTAGTGAAGGAGTGAAAGGTATTTTTAATAAACTAGGTGTTTCTTAAGGTTTGGTATCTTGATTGGGAATTTAAGGAGTAGGTTTATAGATTTTATCTTCCATTTCCATGATGGACTACCTCAAGGCTTGATTTGCCAATTCTCACTCCATTTCAAGATGAGATTCAAAGTTCAATCTCTCCCTCTCAAAACCCTCTCCCAACAAATGAACCTACTCAACCATGATGTTCTCATCCCTTGGGATCATTTCTTAGATGAATTTCTAAGAAGGGAAACTTGGGGAAGTACATGAGGGGTTTAGGGTATTAGGAAACATGGTTGGAATATAATTTTGAAGAGGCAAGGATAACACACTCAAAGGTGGATGTGGGGAATTTTGAGGTTGACAAGATGGGATTTATTCATAAACTCATAGTCTCTCCTCTAGATTAAATATCAAACCACACACATCAATAATTTCATAGGTAAGGTTGGGCCAATTATCCCCCTCTATGGGTATCCACTCCTTCTTGATTTATTCCAATGTATTCATCACACTCTCAATATAAACAATAGGTATGATTTCACCACAACCATATCTAGTGTCAAGGTCTAACATGTATTCTTGGTAAACAAGGAAAGTTATTTTGAAATTGGCAATGGAAGGGCTTGGAGGAGAGTTAGGTGGGATGGATGGAGTATAAAATTGATAGGTCTATCCATTGGTATAATATGCTTGATGAGGATCATGATAAGGCTAGACAAGAACTTACTCATTGTTGGTTGAATATTTTGTCGATCAACGTACTGATAAACAAAATAGGTCTGATCAGCCAAAGTAGGAAGATTAGTCATCCAAATGTGTAGGTTTACCACATCAGAAGGGGACTGATCTCTCCTCTCATCAAGGGGAGGTTCCCTATAGGTATTATATATATATATAAACAAAAAATAATACTCAAGGGTAGGACAAACCATCCATCTCTCTTTCTTTAGAGATGATGTGTGCAAATCAAAGGAAAAACTCAAGGGAAATGATAGAAAACACTCCTCTTCTTTCAAAAGTACTATTCAACAAACCACAAGAATACTCCTGGTAGTAAATGCAAAGTGTAACCAAGGATGTAGTAACCAGCAAATCATGATGCAGCATAAAGTCTCCACCTGAATTGCTCAAGAGTAAGATACGAAGGATAATGAGGGCACAAAGTCATCCCAAGGTCCTTTACATAGAAATGAAAATAAAACACACTAAATGAAATTATGGGGGCACAAAGTCTCTCCACGGTTGACTTTTCAGGACACCTTCCTAACTACTTTCACTAATTTTTCTTGTTGAATTAAAGGAATAAAAAATATATCAAGGAAAAAGACATAAGAAAAATTCCCCAACAACAAAGATATTACAGCACAAAGTCTAAAAAGTCCCTTGCTTTCTTATTCCAATAACAAAATATGATCAACAAACTAAGCTCAAAGTCTCAGTAATGCCTTTCAATTTGGGTAGAGTTTCATTCTAATTGTCAAAAAGAGATGTATTTACAATAAAAGAGAGTCCTTTATATAGCCACTTCAAGAAGGACTCGAGAATAGTAACACATCATGTTGCATTGAAAACTATTAGGAAGACAGGCTAGAAATCGGGGGCATTTACCCATTTATTTTTCTCAATGCAAAGAAACAAGTCATGCTATTGAAAGTTTACAACTTTTAATGTCCACCTGGTGATCTGATCCTTCTTCATCGTTCCTCCTTTTTTGGTTAATTGAATCGGGTCCTAGATTCAATTTGTTTTTCTATTCCTTAGTGACTTCCTGCTGGTTTTGGCCTTAAAGCCTATGAATGCATTCAGGTCTATAGATTACAAGGATCAATGGCTATTTTATGAGCTTTAAAATTGATGTTCGCGCACCCATATGTTTTTAATGGCTAGTTCTCTATCTTGAACTTGACGTCTTCGAGCGTGTCACCCCTTGGTCCTTCTTCAGCTTTTCTATTTGGCACATTCCTAAAAAGATCCTGCCCTTTTAGGCCTTAAGAAATGATCTGATTTGGGTTGGGAAGATTCCCCCATAAGGGTCTCTATCCTTCTGGTGGTCTTTGGATGGCCTTCGAGCTTCTTTATTCTGGTGGGTCGCTAGATTCTTCCTTCAAATTTCTCATTTTACATCTTCCCGAAGGGAAGGTGACCCTTCGGCTTTGGGGAAATGTCCTTCAATTTGGAAGTTGAGAGTCCCCCGTAAGGGCACCTACCCTTCGGAGTCCTATAGCGGCTTTTGCCTTAGAAGTCTTTTGCGGGCTTTCCTATGGACTATTTCTCAAGCTTTCTTCGCGAGCATTTTCTCACGAACTTATCCAGGGGCATTTTCTTGTGGACAAATTATTGACAAAAATTTCCTTGGGCTTTCTCTATGGGTATTTTCCCATGGAAAAATTATCTATGTAAATTTCCTGTAGACAAAAATTCCATAGAATTTGTTCCATTTTATTCCATTTTCCTTTAAGAATTTCCTTCGGGTTTTCTTCCCGCAGTCACTTTCCCAAATTCCTTCAGAATTTTTGTTTGAAGGAATTCCTTCGGATAAAAAGTTCAAAGGAATTATTTCTTACCTTAGTCTTTTTTGAATTCCTTAAACAAAAATCTAAAAGAATTACCTTTGTGGCCTTCTTTGAAAATGACCCTTCCGAAGGGTACTTTTGTTGACCAAGTGCCCTTCGTAAGGGCACTTGTCCTTCGGGAGGCTTCTTTGAAATTTTGCATTTGAACCACTCCTTTGAACTATCTGAGTGAACCACTTGGTTGAACCAAGCTGTTGAACCATTTGGTTGAACCAAACGTTGAACTAATCTGTTGAACTACTTCATTAAACTGCTCCATTGAACCAAGCCGATGAACTAAGCTTTGAACCAAAATGGTTCAAGCCGATGAACCAATTAAATAAACCAAAGTATTGAACCAACTGTTGAACCAAACTTTAGTTCAACAGTTCAAACGAAGCCTTTGAATCGACTGATGAACCATTTGATTGAACCAAAGGATGAACCAAAGTGTTGAAACAAATCGGATGAACCAACTAAGTGAAACAAAGTCTTGAACCACTTGGTTGAACCAAGCCATTAAACTATTCCTTTGATTGAACCTGCCATTGAATCGAAAGCATTAAACCTATTGAACTTTGAACTCATTGAAACTTTGAACCAAAGTGGTTCAATGGTTCAACGGTTCAAGCCTTCTTTGCTTAGATGCTTGCCGATGAAGATTTTTAATTAAACCAAGGCACTGAACCAATCTTGAAAATGACCAAGTGTTAGAAAATGATTCTTTTGGTTGAACCTACCTGTGAACCATTTGTTCTTATAGAAATGAACCTACCTGCAGAGTTCGCAGAAACCAAGTCTATAGTTTTCTCTAACCTTGAAAGAGTCCATAGAAATCAACCTATGAAGCTCGTTGAACATGGCCTGTAGAGTCTATAGATTTCTCTTCCTGCTGAGTTTGTAGATTCAAGCCTACAGAGTCCATAGATTTTAGCCTATAGAGTTTGTAGATTCTAGCCTGTAGAGTCCATAGATTTCTGAGAAGCTTGAAAAATGAGCAACTTGAATGCTTAGGATAAATTTTGAAAAGGGAAGAGACAATTTTGGTTAGTAGGACCAAAATAGTTCAAATATTGTCCCAAAAATGAGTGATATTTTTAGGGGACAACAGCTTGCTCCAGTTGGGGAACTTCTATCAATTACAAAAAGAATTGAAGGGAGTAGAATATAGAATGTCCAATGTCTTCATGTGTACCATTGGGCTATGGAGTCATGCTACCCAAAAATGGAAGGCATAAAAAAAGAAAACAAACAAAACAAAATAGAATTAAAAATTGTACAAGTATACATATATACAAATGAAATGATCTGATACTTCAAGAATTGAAGTATTTTAGATACTGCTTTTTGAGAGACAGTGAAGATAGTGTGCCATCTTGGTAAACCAGTAAGAAGACATTTTGTCCCTAGAAATGGTGATGGGTGAATGGATATCTCCACTAGGAAACCATTTTTTGCATCTTCCTGTTGACTCTTTCTTCTTCTTGCCCCATGGCAGGATGTGGTCTTCAATTTGAAAGCCATAACTCCTTGCTTTCTTGGCGAAGGGTTCCTTTGCCTGATTTTGATTTGCAGTAGCATGGTCCATTACCATAATTGGTTGTTCCTCTAGTTTAGTCCAGCATATGATTATATTATCCATATCAAACTCTTGACAAATTATCAGCTTAGCATCTCCTTTGATGTGAAGGAGTTTGATTTCTTCATCTTGAGCAATCTTCAATCCAAGCAATAAAGATTCACATCCAGCTGTGTTGTTGGTGTTGCTGACTTGCAAATTACATGAAGGAAGAATATCTCCTTAAGGAGATATCAACACATTCCTAACTCCATCATTATTGGAAAAATTACTACCATTGGATTTCAGGATCGAAGCATCATTAGAAGTTGATCTCCTATCATATTTCTCTTCATTAGAGATGGAAGATCCTTCCTTATTTTTACTGTGCCCTACCAATTCTCTTGAAGTCTTGTTTGGATCAATTCCTAGATTATCAACTATAAGAATTTCATCTATAGAAACATAAACATCCTTTATGGTAAAGAAATAATTACCCCTACCTGAAGACTCAAACAAAATTTATGCTGCAGGGGCTGATGTTTGGGTGACCACATATTTTGCCTCCTTTTCAGGGAGCAATCTCTTCATTACGCTTTGGATAGGGATCCTTGCTTCAGATAGGTCCATGATTAGTTCTCCTCCCATACCTTTGCAAAAATTTTATCCAAGCAAAATGTCATAGGATGCTAGGACGTTAGCCACCAAGACAGTCATCTTGATTCTCTTATCTAGAAAGGTTGCCAATGCAAATTTGGCATCTTTGATTTGCCCCAACAATGGTACTTGCTTGTTCTCCATGGAGAAACATCTCCTAAATGTCTTGGTTAGTGTGAGACCAAGAGACTCAACTACTTTAGCAGGCATGACATTGACAAATGCACCTGAGTCTATAATATAGTTACTCAGCTTGTGGCCATTAATTAATAGGGAAACATAGAAAGGTTCTATTTTTCTAGGAGCAGCTGGGGGAGTAATGACCAAATTATTTGGAATAGGCATGTTCTTTGGGGAATCAAGAATTATTTTCTTAACCTCTTATCTTGTAGGGATGGTTTGGTTCTTGACACATTGGACCAACTTATCCAATTGATCAGGATTAGCTTGCAAATATTCAAATTTATACATTTGTATTTTTATCTTTTTGACATGATCAATTATGTCAAATGGTTGAATTGGACTAGGAACAAAAGAAGGTATTTCAACCTTTTGGGTTTTAGGAGGGATGGAAGGAGGGCTGGTTTGTGAAATGGGAGTAGAAGGTGAAGGTGAAATTGATGTACTTACATTTTGGGTGATCACCGGATCCTTTGACTGAAAAGGTAGGGTGGTTCTACACTTAGTAATTATAGTTGTTGGTTGAGGTAGCTCCTCTATCTTCCCTTTATTAGCTTGCTAGACTGATTGGTTCTTGGACCTAGTTAACATTGCATATGATCCATCAATAGCTTCTCCTTTGCTTTTGGGTTCATCCTGGTAGTTCAGGAAACCAATGTGGGAGTCATCAGCTAATTTTTCTTGATCCTCTGTGAAGAGATCAACATCATTTTCTTTCTCAAAATTAGGTTGGAAAGAGAAAGCGTGTTCTATTTCCAAATATATAACTACTGAGTTGGTTGGAGGAGCATCAAAGGCAAGTTTCCCTTGTGGGGGAGGAAGACGATTTATCTGCCCTTGATTCCTAGCAGCATTGCTCTGATATGACTAATTTGGGAATGTCCTTCTTGGCATATCTATGTACGAAGGAACAAAAGACATTCCTTGCGCCATTTCTTTTTTCAAGGCTAGCACTTCATTTTCTAGCTTTTGCATCATTGGATCAGTGGTGCCTGTAAATGCATATTCAAAAAATGATGAGGATCTATTTTTGTTTGGATCTCTTCTTATCTTCCCTGCTAAGATGAGATCATCTTCTACCTCAGTGGCCAAAAATTGAGTTGTAGCAAGATCTATTTGACCAGCACGTCTCAAAAGAAAACTGATATCTAGGTAACTAAGAATTAATGAAGAAGCATTTGAGATTCTCAGCTATAGGTTGAGCAATTACAAGAATTTTGTTCCTTTGTCAAATTTGGCTATGAAGTCTCTCATTGTTCATGAGGCTCTTTCTTCATCTGTGTAAGTTGAGCCAGAAGTGCATGTGCATCTTTTGTAGGTTTGAATCTAGCTTAAAACTTATCTTTGAGGGTATTCCAATCAGTTACTAATTGAGCCTATAGATGATAAAACCAATCTACAACAGCACCTTGTAGTGTCTCCACAAATAGCCTGACTGCTACATCTTCAAATTCTACTCTGATTACTCCACAAGTTATGCTGAAGGTTGCAATGTGTTCATCAGGATGAACTTTCCCATCACCATAGAATTTGGGAAAATTCTTCCTTGAACTGCGTGGAAGCTCATGTAGAGGTGGAGTAAGATTGAGAGGACCAAAAGCATTACCTCAGGGGCCTTGAACTACCATTATAGGATTATGAAAATGAGGAATAACAAATCTCAGAGGGGTAATTATTGGCAAAGCTTTATCAACAATAGAAGTAGATACTTCGTCTAGCAATGGAGATCTGACTTTAGTGGGAGAAAAGATCTTGGTTCATTAGAGATGATATGGTGAAGGAAATAGATCAAAATCACTTTGTTATACCAACTCGAATACAGGGTCAACGATACCTTTAGCCCTTTGGCTTCATGTATACCTTGAATCTACCAGATTGTGAAATTAAAATGGAAAAGAATTAACCTTGCTTCAGTTAAAGCTTGAGGTTTTAAACTGTGCACTCTTTCCCAGTAGCTTTGGTTTTGTAGACCAGATAAAATAATGGAGGTGGAGGAAGATGGTAAGGCTATAAATGGATAATGGGTAAGACAAGTAATGGAGTCGCTAGAATCTATAATGGATAAGGGTTATAATGATAATAGGTAAGACACAGGTGATGTTTTAATCTAAAACTTGAGGTTCCAAATTGCATAAAATTGTGTATTTCCCCTGGGGAGTCACTAAAAACTATTGCACGAGGCTAGGAGGAAAATTTTAACAATGGGAAAACACTGGAGCAGTTCACTCTTCCACAGCAGAGTACAATGGATAGGTTATAACAATAATGGGTTATATTTCCCAGTGGAGTTGCCAAAAACTATTGGTTGAATATTTTGTCGATCAGCATACTGATAAACAAAATAGGTCTGATTAGCCAAAGTAGGAAGATTAATCATCCAAATGTGCAAGTTTACCACATCAGAAGGGGAATGATCTCTCCTCTCATCAAGGGGAGGTTCCCTATAGGTATGCTATATATATATATATATATATATATATATATATATATATATATATATATATATTAATAGAAAATAATACTCAAGGGTAGGACAAACCATCCATCTCTCTTTCTTCAGAGATGATACGTGAAAATCAAAGGAAAAACTCAAGGGAAATGATAGATATCACTCCTCTTCTTTCAAAAGTACTATCAACAAACCACAAGAATATTCCTGGTAGTAAATGAGAAGTGTAACCAAGGACGTAGTAACCAACAAATTGAGATGCAACACAAAGTCTCCACCTGAATTGCTCAAGAGTAAGATACGAAGGACAATGAGGGCACAAAGTCGTCCCAAGGTCATTTACACAGAAATGAAAAGAAAACACACTAAAGGCAATTATGGGGGCACAAATTCTCTCCATAGTTGACTCTTTAAGACACCTTCTTGACTACTTTCACTAATTTTTCTTGTTGAATTAAAGGAACATAAAATATATCAAGGAAAAGACATAAGAACAGTTTCCCCAACAACAAAGATATTGCAGCACAAAGTCTGAAAAGTCCCTTGCTTTCTTCTTCCAATAATAAAATATGATCAACAAACTAAGCTCAAAGTGTCAGTAATGCCTTTCAATTTGGGTAGAGTTTAGTTCTGATTGTCAAAAAGAGATGTATTTATAATAAAAGAGAGTCCTTTATATATCCACTTCAAGAAGGACTCAAAAACAATAACACATCATGTTGCATTAAAAATTGTTAGGAAGATAGGCTGTAAATTGGGGGCATCTACTCATTTGTTTTTCTCAATGCAGAGAAACAAGTCACACTATTGAAAGTTTGCAACTTTCAATGTCCACCTGGCAATCTGATCCTTCTTCATCATTCCTCCTTTTCTAGTTAATTGAATTGGGTCCTAGATTCAATTTGTTGTTTTGTTCCTTAGTCACTTCCTGATGGTTTTGGCCTTAAAGCTTGTGAATGCATTCAGGTCTATAGATTACAAGGATCAACAACTATTTTATCAGCTTTGAAATTGATGTTTGCACACCCATCAATATGTTTTCAACGGCTAGTTCGTTGTCTTGAATTTGACATCTTAGGGTGCATCACCCCTTGGTCCTTCAACTTTTCTATTTAGCACTTTCCTAAAAAGAACCTACCCTTTTGGGCCTTAATAAATGATCCACTTTGGGTCGAGAAGAGCCCCTCACAAGGGTATCTACCCTTCAAGTAGTCTTTAGATGGCCTGTAGGCTTCTTTATTCTGGCGGGTCACTAGATTCTTACTTCAGATTTCTCATTTTACATCTTCCCGAAGGGAAGGTGACCCTTCAGCTTCAAGGAAATGTCCTTCAATCTGGAAGCTGAGAGTCTCCCATAAGGGCACCTACCCTTCAGAGTCCTTCGTGGCCTTTTCCTTAGAAGTCTTTTGTGGGCTTTCCTACAGACTGTTTCTCAAGCTTTCTCAGCAAGCATTTTCTTGTGAGCTTATCTGTGAGTATTTTCTCACAGACAAATTGTTCATGGAAATTTCCCACAGACAAAAAGTCCATAGAATTTGTTCCATTTTGTTCCATTTTCCTTTGAGAATCTCCTTCGGGTTTTCTTCCTGCAGTCGCTTTCTCAAATTCCTACAGACTTTTTGTCTGAAGGAATTGTTTCTTGCCTTAGTCTTTTTTGAATTCCTTAAACAAAAATTTGAAATAATTACCTTTACAGCCTTCTTTGAAAATGACCCTTCTGAAGGGTACTTTTGTTTACCAAGTACCTTCCATAAGGGTACTTGTCCTTTGGGAGGCTTCTTTGAACTTTTGCATTTGAACCGCTCCTTTGAACTGTCTGAGTGAACCACTTGGTTGAACCAAGTCTTTGAACCATTTGGTTGAACTAAATGTTGAACCAATCCATTGAACCACTCTATTGAACCACTCCATTGAACCAAGCCGATGGTTCAAGCCGATGAACCAATTGAATGAACTGAAGCATTGAACCAACTGTTGAACCAAACTTTGGTTCAACAGTTCAAATGAAGCCTTTGAACTGACTGCCAAACATTTTATTGAACCAAAGGATGAACCAAAGTGTTGAAACAAAGTAGATGAACCAACAGAGTGAAACAAAGGGTTGAACCAAGCCATTGAACCATTCCTTTGATTGAACCCACTGTTGAACCGAAACCTATTAAACTTTGAACTCATTGAACCTTTGAACCAAAGTGGTTCAATGGTTCAATGGTTCAATCCTTCTTTGCTTAGATGTTTGCCGATGAAGATTTTTAATTAAACCAAGGCACTGAACCAATCCTAAAAATTACCAAGTGTTAGAAACTAATTATTTTGGTTGAACCCACCTATGAACCATTTGTTCCTATAGAAATGAACTTGCCTGTAGAGTCTATAGAAACCAAGTCTATAGTTTTCTCTAACCTTGAAAGAGTCTGTAGAAATCAACTTATGAAGCCTGTTGAACTTGGCCTGTAGAGTTCGTAGATTTTTGAGAAGCTTGAACAATGAGGAATTTGAATGCTCAGGACAAATTTTGAAAAGGGAAGAGACAATTTTGGTCTGTAGGACCAAAATAGTTCAAATGTTGTCCCAAAAATGAGTGATATTTTTGGGGGACAACACTCATAATCAAGAGGAAAAGGCAAAGCTAGACATAACTCCTCAACTTATGTTAGAACAATCTCAAACACACAAATCTCCATGAATCACTTCAAAAAAGAGTATGGAACAAGAAAAAAAATTCAATTGGTATACTTGGGATACTCAACTAGTAGATATGTGCATGGAGTCACCATTGATGTTTATTATAATTGCCTCCAAATGATGATGTCTTGAGGAGAACACCAAAACTCCTCAAAGAATGGACATAATAGTCCCACAGGGCATGACAAAAACTAATGTCACTTGAATGCACCCAATTATGAGATGGTAAAAACCTCTCCTCACTCAAGTGACACAATGGAACCACCCTAGGGTTGTGGGTATCCCTATTGGGAAGTGGATCTCTAGATTAGGGGCTAACTCCCCTTGATGCACCATTTAAGCTCATATTCTGATTCCTAAAAACTTAGGGGGAATGAAAAGGGTTAAGAATATCATGAAAATAATCCTAATATATGGAGGTGATACACCAAAAAAAATTCTCTACTCATTCCTTTGACATACACTTGAAACTAAGGACAAGTAGCACATACACTTCATTCAACATCAATCTCTCCTCTCACATCAATGCTTCAACATGGGGTCTTAGAGATAACATAGGATAGGAAGAACTAAACAATAAGAATTATAAGACACTCTATTGAGTATCCTAATCATTCACACATACAACCTCACTTGGCACTTCTTTTTGACTTGCAAGAAAGAAAACATAACCCACTAGCTACTAATAAGAGTAACAATTTGAAGGAAAATAAACATCACACTTGCACAAGACCAAACACTATCATATACGCTTAGTGAATTATTTAAAGGAGGTAAACATAATTGTATTTATTTATTCAAGGTAAAATTTTTGTAGGAATTTGCCATACCTAGGTAAAGAGATCCATACAATAGCCAAAAGGCCAAAATTTATAGAAGAAATGGGAAGGTAGAGAGAAGGGAAGTCCAAGAGTCACTTGGACATGTGTCAATATAAGAGAATCAATTAAAATTGCATATAAAAGAGATTTGGGTCGAGATATTCCATGTTATAGTGTATAACTTTCCAAAACAAGTCATAAAGATAGTGAAAAGTGGCATAAAACTACTATTTTGGCATAAGAGACTGCCCACCTAAGTTGCCTTCCAAAACTACACCTATCCCTACACATGGTTAGGTTTGATGGTTTGTATGATCAAAAGGGTTTACAAGAAAGCCACCACATGCATTTTACTAATCTCTGACCATCCCTATTCTTTTGGACATGCAAAATCATCACTGGTAGTTTCTAAAAGGCTCTTTTCCATGCACACTTGGCTCTCAAAACTCCTCAATTTTCATAATTAGTCCATAAACAAGAGGGAATGAAAATTTTCAAAGGATAGCATACCATTAGTTTCAAAAAAACACCTTTAAAGGTATCCCTAATTGCTTTTCACCACTTTCCCAAATGTTCACTAGACTGGCTGAAAGTGAGAGTCTAGTTATGACACTTAGATTTTGATTCATGAGATGAGATCAATTTTTGGAATTATCTCAAGTGTATATATTCCTTCCAAATTTTTTTCATCCTCTAACTCCTCTTATAGCTTTCACACCACTCAAAATGGCCAAAAAATCCTTGCCCCTGATCCATATAGTTCTATACAAATGAAAATGCATGTGTGGGATCCTATGATATTATTCTATAACTTTTATGTGGTTTCATGGCCATCCCCTTACATTTATATGCTCAAAATTCTCTATCTCTCCAATCAGGTCCTTGTGAGGGTTTTACAAGGGTTTTGAGTGATCTAGAATCTTATCCTTTGTTCATAAAGGTCAGACATTGAAACCCTTGAAAAATGCCACTAAGATATCCTTAAGTACCCTCCTTAACATGTCCAATTGGCTTAGGATTCTATGCAAATGTTTGTGAGAGATACGAGTATCCAGAGTTGACCTTTGAGTGGCCTTTATGCTTCTCATGAGGGTTTGAGTATGTATGGAGTTTATCAACCAAAAAAAATATCTCACCTCTAATTATGACCTACCAACATGTTCAAATAATATGGATATCTCAATAAGGCCTCAAAATGGAAGTCACCTCTATTTTAGAATAAGGGCCATGCCTTGCCAATAGGCCTATTTGTACTTTCTGAAACAAAAGGTGACAATCCTCACCATCAATGCCTTCCAATAGAATGAACACATCACATTTTCCCCTGTAGGAATCACAAAAAACATTGGAGCATCTAGAGAATCTATAACCTGAAGTGACATATCATTAGGGGTTAGGTTTTCATGCTTTCCTACTAGGTGTTGACACAGTGGATTGCACCCAAGGCAAGGAGGTTGAGCTCCTACCTTCCACACACAACAATGGAAACTACCCTCTCACTTGTGGGACTGGCGAAGCTAGAGGGGAGAGTCTTTAGGTAAGGGCTAGCTCCCTTTGATGCATCTAATTTGTTCTAGTAAGTGCTAACATATATATATATATATATATATATATATATATAATGGGGGTGAAAAGGGAGAAAGATTGCAGGAAAACAAACTACTCTAAAGGATGTGATGCACCAAAATGATTCGACCTTCTCACACTCACACTTAAAATCAGGCAAACACATACATACACTTCAAACTGGCAAAAGGACCAGGCTGCAAGAAACTTGGCAGGGAGGCTTTTAATGGAAAATATAGAAAATAGAGATTCACCAAAGGTGTTGTGGAAAGGCACATTGTATAGTAATTTCTCCTATTTCTACACTTCGAAATATAGCTCTCCTTGTTAACTACAAAAATGGCACCTTATAGACACCAGGTATGTTGGTGTTGAACCTGTGGAAGCATCATGAAGCAATGACTAAACACAAACTAACACTTAGACATACATAGAGATATCTAGCCAGGATAGAAGAAGAAAAATGCATTTTATTGATTCAGGTGAAAATTTGCCAGGGTTATGCCTTACAAGTTTGGAAGATGGTTTCTCCAAAGACAAGTCTCTAATATATATAGGAAGAAAAGAGGCCTTTTGGCACCCTTTTTACAAGTGACCCATGGTGGCACTGTGTCAACCACTAAAATAACTTCTTGAATCGACACCTTCCTGCATCACTTAGATCACTTCGTCTACTTCTGCATGATGGCCATTCTACTGTCAGGATTTGAATTTATGAGTCGTGTCATTTTCCTACTCTATAGTGAATATTGAATAAAACTAGTCGTATCGACCACTGTTGTGCCTCTTTGATGACTATATGGTAGGCACTGTGTCAACCACTGAAATAACTTCTTGACACCTTCTTGCATCATTTGGATCACTTTGTCTACTTCTATGTGATGGCCATTTTGCTATCAGGATTTGAATTTATGAGCCACACTGTCTACCTGCTCTTTATTCTCTGGGCTCTTTGTCTTTTTTTGCTCCTTCAGCCCTCAGGGGTGATCTTCTAGTGGGTCACTGAATTCTTTGGGCTCATTCCATAGCTAGTGCACAAGTATTTTTTAAAGAACCGACAGCTTTTCCACAGCTTTAAATTTGATGTCCTTGGGCTCATCACCCCTAGACTCTCCTTTAGCTCCCTACCTTTCCCCTTTCACTGAGAGTACATCTACCTTTGACACGTGCCATAATCTGCCACTTGGGCACCTAGAAGACACTTTGAAATGTGGACGTTGACACATGGTAACTTTTGTCATGCTGATAATGGGACGTGGCAACATCTGCTTACATTAGAGGGCCTTTTGAGAGTCAGGTGGAAGTTGACACATGGTCACTTTTGTAGAGCCTTTAACTACCTTAGAGAAAATTTTTGGGTCCTTTTCTAGTTCTTAGTAGACACTGACACTTGTCACACTCTGCATAGCTCACAGCAACTCATTCAGGCCCACCACAGTCTTCCTTGAAGCCAACAAGAGAAACCCATGGATGTTGCCACCTGTCAGCTTCCACTGAGCCCTGCAGAAGACACGTGGCACATTTTACTACTCCTAAAAATCATGTTGAAGTCCTCTGTGATTGCCACTTGGTGCTTTCCATGCTCTGGCTTCCTTGGTGTAAAATGTTATGTTCTCGGGCCCATCACCATCCTTGGCAAAGTTCATCGAGCCTTTTTTCATGAATTTTCTACTTCAAGCCCTTTAGCTGCCCTCTGTAAGGGCTTTTTTGGATCTTGAACTACCCTTTGGCTATAGGGCACACCCTTGAACCAAGCCATTGAACCAACTCATTGAACCAAAATTTGGTTCAACAGTTCAATGGTTCAAGGCTGCACGTCGAGTCGATTAAACCATTTGCTTTGAACTGAATACCACTTGAACTGAAATGGTTGAACCAAGCCATTGAACTTGAAGATTAAACCAAAACTAATTGAACTGTTGATTGAACCAAAGCTTGAAATGAAGTGATGGTTCAATGGTTCAAAGATGCCAACCTTCCTTGTGAATTTCTTTAGGTGAAAATCTAAAGAAGCTTTGTAAAAACTTGCCCTTTTCACTTGGTTCTTCAACTGCTGGAAGAAAACCTGCAGAGTCCATAGAAAACCAAACTTTGTAGAGTCTATAAAAATAGCCTTGTAGATTCCATAAAATTCCCCAGATTCATGTAAAATAAAAAATGAATTGGCCTAGAATAGCAGGGGAAGAAGGGGACCAATTTTTTGGCATGTTGGGCAAAAATGGTCAACAAATTGGTGACTCTTAGGGGAAGCATGCCTGTTATGCTTAAAAGCCAGTTGCCTTAAAAATCCATTGGGGATGGGGCCAGATTGTAACTTAAAGATCAACAATAGCTCTGATAAATCTAGAACCAATCCCACAGATTCACCTCAAAGGGAAAATAAAAAAACACACACAAAGCTAAGAAAAGTACTTGTGCAAACAACACTTAGGGAAAACAAGGAAAGAAAACTAAAATCAACCTACTATATACAGCTAACTAGGTATTTTTGATTCCCTCCTAGATCAAAGGGAAAGCTTCTAACGTCTCCTTCATCTGACACACCCAGTATCAATAATGGATCCCTCAAGGAAATATTTATGTGTAGCTTCTGCACCTGGTTTACCATGCTAACCTAAGGATTGCTCCCTTCCATATTTTCTTTGGGGTCACTTGTAGCCTTCTGAAGTGTAGGCCAGGGAGCTGAATGTGCGACTGGTAGCCTAAAATTTGGGAATTTTTGGTTCACCTATGGTGGAAGAGATGGTGTGGCGATTTGAATAGCTGCTTGAGTTTCTTTCATAGCTCTCCCTTTGGATCTTGTGTTGAATGCAATGTAGTCATCTTGATTTTCTGCAGCACCCACATAATTTGTTGTGTAGAACCCACCTTCTAGGTGGTTTATAAGAGTAGAGTCAGGTTGAATCTGACTGCTACTTGTGTTGGGTTGCATTGAAGCCTTAAAGACCTGGGAATGAGTGGTTGCCTGATTGTCTAGCACATTTGGGTAACAACCCATCATCTCATTTGTATAAATAGCTTGCTCCTGACCATATCCTATGGTTGAACAACTTGGCTATTCCTACACTAGATTGTTATGAATGGGCACCATGAACTTAGATGATGAAAGGGGGCCTGGGTTGTAGCCTTGGAAAGGTCTAGTCTGAGCTTGCTATCTTTTAAGAGCTACAAGTTCATTTGACATACTCTACAACAGACTCTTAACTTCACGAAGCTCATTGGATGGAGAAATAGTTGGTTTCTCTATGCTAGGTAGAGGAGCTAATGTGGGAGCAATGGCCTGAATTAGAGGTAGCATTTCTGGGAAAAGTGGCATATGGGGTCTAGGGGCTATTTTCCCCACCTACACTAAGCAATTTTTAGCTGCTATGGCAATGTCATAGGCAGCAAGCAACACTTGCCCTCCCATGGATTGTATCATAACAACAATATCACTATTTAATGATCTTAAATAATATAGGAAAGCATAGCTAGCAGTCAGTCTTACCAGAATAGGGATTCTATCCCATGTCTTCTAAAATTGTGCGTTGAAATCTTGCATATATTCGTGTGGGGCTCTATTCATGATCATTAGTTGCTCAGCAAGCGAGAGGTGGTCACTCTTTTCTCCAAAATGGTCCATCAATTAAGTACCCAATTCATTCTAGGAATGGATTGAATTTACAGGCAAAGTCCCATACCAGTCAAGAGCTTTGCCCTTGAGAGACAATGCCAGCAATCTGATTGCGATATTTTCCTTCGTGACATTGTGAATATTGCAAAGGTTAGCAGTATTTTTAATGTGTTCAATAGCTATAATGGGCCCCTCTCCATTAAAGGGAGGCACACTTTTGAGGACCGCTCCTAGAATTGGGTCATAATACTGGAGGTTCAAGGGACTCTGACCATAAAAGGTCACAAAGGGTAATGTCATAGCTATAAGGGGATTCAAACGGGGTACTTCTCCTATGAAGGAAGCACCTATAGCCAGACTGGGAAGACAACTCACTGAATAAGGATGAGTGGCTTTGAACCTCAGTCACTTTACTGAGTTGAGAGGTAGTTCAATGAATTCAAAAGGGACACCCTTGTTAGCAGATTGTGTGGTGACTTTAGGCATAAGAAGTCAGACTGGTCTTTGATTAGGAAATGAAGTTCTTACCAATGGAGTCACCAGATGTTGTAAATAGTTAATATGCTATAATAGGACTAGCATCAATCTTGAAACCTTACTGAGTGTAAGACTAGGTCCCACTGGGCGTGCCAAAAACTATTGATGCAGTGGATTGCACTTGGGGCAAGGAGGTTGAGCTCTTGCCTTCCACATGCAACAATGGAAACTCCCCTCTCACTTGTGGGACCGGTGAAGCTGGAGGGGAGAGTCTCTAGGTGAGGGCTAGCTCCCTTTGATGCATCTGATTTGTTCCAGTAAGTGCTAACATATATATATATATATATATATATATATATATATATATATATATATATATATAAAATGGGGGGTGAAAAGGGAGAAAGATTATAGGAAAACAAACTACTCTAAAGGAGGTGATGCACCAAAATGATCTGACCTTCTCACACTCACACTTAAAATTAGACAAACACATACATACACTTCAAACTCACAGAAGGACCAGGCTGCAAGAAACTTGGCAGGGAGGCTTTTAATGGAAAATACAAAAAATAGAGATTCACCAAAGGTGCTGTGGAAAAGTACACTGTATAGTAATTTCTCCTATTTCTACACTTCCAAATACAACTCTCCTTGTCAGCTATAGAAATGGCACCTTATAGACACCAGGTATGTTGATGTTGACCCTGTGGAAGCATAATGAAGTAATGACTAAACACAAACTAACACTCAGACATACACAGAGATATCTAGCCAAGATAGAGGCAAAAATGCATTTTATTGATTCAAGTGAAAATTTTCCAGGGCTACGCCTTACAAATGTGGAAGATGATTTCTCCAAAGACAAGTCTCCAATATATATAAGAAGAAAAAAGGTCTTTTGGCACCCTTTTTACAAGTGACCCATGGTAGGCACTGTGTCAACCACTGAAATAACTTCTTGAATCGACACCTTCCTACATCACTTGGATCGCTTTGTGTACTTCTATGTGATGGCCATTCTGCTATTAGGATTTGAATTTATGAGCCATGCCATTTTCTTGCTCTATAGTGCATATTGAAGAAAACCAATCGCGTCGACCACTGTTATGCCTCTTTGATGACCACATGGTAGGCACTATGTCAACCACTGAAATAAATTCTTGACACCTTCCTACATCACTTGGATCACTTCATCTGCTTCTACGTGATGGCCATTCTATTGTTAGGATTTGAATTTATGAGCCACACCATCCACTTGTTCTTTGTTCTCTGGGCTCTTTGTCCTTTTCTGCTCCTTCAACCCTCAAGGGTGATCTTCTAGTGGGTCACTGCATTCTTTGGGTTCATTCCATAACTAGTGTGCAAGAATTTTTTAAAGAACCAATGCCTTTTCTGCAGCTTTAAATTTGACATCCTCAGGCCCATCACCCTTGGACTCTCCTTTAGCTCCCTACCTTGCCCCTTTCACTAAGAGTAAATCTACCTTTGACATGTGTCGTAATCCACTACTTGGGCACTTAGAAGACACTTTGAAACATGAACATTGACACGTGGTAGCTTCTATCATGTTGATAATGGGATGTGGTAGCATCCGCTTACATTAAAGGGCCTTTTGAGAGTCAGGTAGAAGTTGACACGTGGTCACTTCTAAAAAGCCTTTAGCTACCTTAGAAAAAAAATTGAGCCCTTTCCTGGTTCTTAGCAGATGCTGACACTTGGCACATTCTGCATAGCTCCCAGTAACTCATTTGGGCCCACCACAGTCTTCCTTGAAGCAAATAGGAGAAACCCACAGATGTTGCCACCTGTTAGCTTTTGTTGAGCCCTATAGAGGACACGTGGCATGTTATACTACTCTTAAAAAGCATGTTTAAGTCCTCTGCAGTTGCCGCTTGGTGCTTTCCATTCTCTGGCTTCCCTGGTGTAAAATTTGACGTTCTTGGGCCCGTCACCATCCTTGGCAAAGTTCATCGGGCCTTTTTCCATGGCTTTTCTGCTTCGAGCCCTTTGGCTGCCCTCCGTAATGGCTTTTTTGGATCTTGAACTACCCTTTGGCTGTAGGGCACACCCTTGAACCAAGCCATTGAACCAACCCATTGAACCAAAATTTGGTTCAACGGTTCAATGGTTCAAGGCTACATGCTGAGCTGATTGAACCATTTACTTTGCACTGAATGCTGCTTGAACTGAAATGATTAAACCAAGCCATTGAACTTAAAGATTGAACCAAGGCTTGAACCAAAACTGATTGAACTACCAATTAAACCAAAGCTTGAAATGAAGTGATGGTTCAATGGTTCAAAGATGCCAACCTTCCTTGTGAATTTCTTCAGACAAAAATCTGAAGAAGCTTTGTAAAAACTTGCCCTTTTTGCCTAGTTCTTCAACTGCCAAAAGAAAACTTGAAGAGTCCATAGAAAACCAAGCTCTACGGAGACCGTAGAAATAGCCCTACAGAGTCCATAGAAGTCACCAGATTCATGCAAAATAAAAAATGAATTGGCCTAGAATAGCAGGGGAAGAAGGGGACCGATTTTTTGGCCTGTTGGGCAAAAATGGTCAACACCAAGTCTGCTTGCAAACTTCCTTGCCTAAACCATCTCCTTTTAATTTCAACCTCTTAAGATGATTTTTCATGTTATCCCATATGTCTCCCAACTGTACAAACCTCACCAATTGATTAAAATTACTTTTAGTTCACTATCTAACTCTTATTCCTAGAACTACCAACTTTTTGCATGAGAGGATTGACCTAACTCTAAGACAAAATAGAGGGTATTAGGCCTAATTGAATGGGCAAAGTGAAATTTTTGGGAGATCAACAAGGACCTGATGATTGTTGGGTTAAATACAAAAAATTTCAAGATTTTATTACATACAATATTACTCAATTGCCTAGATCAAAATAATTAAGTTTACAAATCTATATCAAAATCTACTTTGTAACCCACAGATTAAAAATAATCTAAAAATGTATGTGCAAGTTAAAAAAACAAATATGGAATAATAAATACATGCAAAAAATAAAGAAATAAGAGATGCTAAAAAATAACATACAAAAATACTAACACAATATTTAACATGGTTCACCCAAATGTTGGGCTACATCCACCAAGAAACTCAACAATTATTCTATTCAGACTTCCAAAGGAATTTATACAAGTGCCTAACACTTCCTAACCCTTAGTATCTATATCAAATCACTCTGGCAACACCTTTGTCTAAAGATAATTTTCTCTTTCTATCAATTACTACTCAGTGCCATTCATCTTTGTCTACAAATCACATCTACATAATTGTTTTGCCTCTTTTCCCACTTTTAAAGGGATGATCACTAAAAATAAGGAAGTACAACATCTGTTCTAACTTCTTGTAGTTATAATCTATTACAACTTGTTTATAGAATAAGGAAGTACAAAATCTATTCTAACTTCCTTCAGTTACAATCTTTTATAGATACTAAAAAATAAACTACTTAAAATAGTCATATGGTTATGATAGTGATGTGCAAGCTATTGAGAAATCATCATCTAACCATCCTCAAGTTCAACTTGCATTCAATCAATGCCTACAAGATCATCATTAAGAACAGACCTTCAAAACCCTATCAACATAGATCCACAACCAATGTAACCATGACCACACAGTGCTTATATTGATCCAAAATATTAAGACTGAATTTTGATATTAACCTATCCCTATCAATTTATAATATCACTTACATATAGAAGCCCATAACACTGGTTAAGTTGTAAGCTTTCTATTTTTAGGTTGCCCATGGTAGTTGCAGGCTACCCATAACAACTACATATTTTCACCTATAGGTTACCCATAACAATTGTAGTTTTCACCTATAAGTTACCCGTAACAACTATATGTTTTCATCTACAAGCTACCCATAGCAACTTCAGTCTTCACCTATAGGTTGCCTACAATAACTACAAGTTTTCATCTATAGGTTGCTCGTAGCAACTGCCTTCTTCATCTACAAGCTACCCATATCAACTTTAGGTTTCTTCTACGAGATGCTCATAGTAACTATAAGTTTTATATAGGCTTTTCATTAAAATAAAATGAGGCATTATCTTTCCACATCTCTAACAATCTCCCACTTGGAGACATAAGGCCACAACACCAACTACTGTAACCTCCCACTTAAACTCAAAACTACTAATTTCTTATTCTTCAATCTCATATTTGAAGTCCCATGGAATTTGAGTATGCCCTCAACTTCACTACTACAATTGCCTTAGTAAGCATATCTACAAGATTCTCCTTTGAGTTAATCTTCTCAAGCTTGAACTACCCACTTTCCAAAATTGTATGTATGACGTGGTAATGAAGCTCTATATGTTTTTTCCTACTATGAAAAGTGGATTTTTTAGCCAGGTGAATAACACTTTATCTATTATAATACAAAGTGTACCTATCTTACTTCACTCCTAACTCCTCCAAAAATATACTTAACCATAAAAACTCTTTGCTTGCTTTAGTGCAAACATGTATTCAGCCTTAGTGGTAGAAAGTGCAACAACTTTTTGCAGCTTAGAAATCCACACGACTGTAGTTCCTCCAACTATGAAAATATAGCCAGTGGTAAAACTTTTACCATCCAAATCACCTACCATGTCACTATCCAAAAGACCTTCCCACCCACTATTATAACCTTCAAAACATAAACACATACTAGAGGTTCCACAAAAATATTTTAAAATCCACTAAATTGCTTACCAGTGTTGCTTACTAGGGTTACTCATGAACCTACTCACTACTTCCACTACTTGGGATATGTCTAAATGACTGTAAATCATATCATAAATTAAAATACCCATAGCTAAAGCATATGTCACCTTTGCCATATAATCTTTCTCCTCTTGTGACTTAGGAGACCGTGTCTTACTCAACTTAAAGTGGCCAACTCAAGGTGTAAAAATAGATTTACAGTTCTGCATACCAAATCTTAACAACACCTTTTCAATATATTCAGATTGAGTTAAATTTATTTTCTTACCCAATCTATCTCTATCAATTCTCATTCTGAGAAATTTATTGGCTGGTCCAAGATCTTTCATGACAAACTCTAAAGAAAACAATATCTTCAATTCACTTATTCTCTACATGTTAGCTCCACACAACATGTCATCAACATAAATTAGAAGAATAATGAATTCACCATTTTCAAATTTCTTACTATAAACACAATGATCACTATGAGTACAAGAATATCCATGCTTCAACATGAACGTATCAAACCTTAGGTATCATTGCCTAGGTGCCTATTTCAAACCATATAAACTTTTCAATAATTTACAAACCTTTCTTTCTTTACCCTTTACCTCAAAACATTTTGGTTGCTTCATGTATATTTCCTCTTATAAATATCCATGTAATAATGTTGTCTTCACATCCATCCACTCTAAGTGAAGATCATTAGAAGCAACAATACTTAATACAATTCTTATTGAGGTAATTTTGACAATAGGAG
Organism: Torreya grandis; assembly: GCA_037957365.1. Taxonomy (NCBI): domain Eukaryota; kingdom Viridiplantae; phylum Streptophyta; class Pinopsida; order Cupressales; family Taxaceae; genus Torreya; species Torreya grandis. The sequence continues at coordinate 2,930,381 of JARHVA010001654.1, forward strand.
AGAATACCTATGAGTAATCAATTCCAACCTTCTGTGCAGAGCCTTTAACAACAAGCCTTGCTTTGTATGTTTTCTTCCAACTCTCATCTTATTTTAAATGAAAAACCCATTTATTCTGTAGTGCTTTCTTATCAAGTGGCAAATCCACCAATTCCCATGTTTTATTGTGTTTCAAGGCATCCAATTCTACTTTCATGTCCTTTTCCCATTACACACAATCTTTGTCCTGCTTAGCTTCTACAAATGATTCAAGTTCCCCATTTTCAATTAGTAACAAATAAAATAAATATGGAGAATATCTATCAGGAGGTTTTCTTACTCATGTTGACTTCCTTACCATAGGTGTGATTGGTTCACTTTGAGCTTTTCTTGGCCCAATATTCTCAGAAGACTCCATTGGGTCATTAATGAACCTATTCCCATTCTTTTATTCCATAGAGGTAAATGGATTATTATGTAAGTTATATTTTATTTCTCCAAATACACTTGGAGGTATGAAAAGATTTTCTTTGCCAAGTAGACTTTCTACTTTATTTTCTACAAGTTGGTCCCTATACATCATACTTTCATTAAATATCACATCACGTTATCTCACAATATTTCTATCATCTAAACACTAGAAATGATAACCAAATGAGCTATCACCATATCCAATGAAAGTGCATCTCATTTATTTAGCATCCAACTTATTTCTAGTTTCTTTAATAATGTGCACAAATCCTTCACAACTAATTTTTTTTAAATGAGAGTAGGAAACACTTTTACCCATCTAAGCTTCCTCAGGAATCTCACCATCTAAATAACTAGATGATTCTCTATTAATCAAATAAATAATAATATGAACTACATCTACCCAAAAATTAGGGGCAAACCAACATGGAGTCTCATGCTTCTAGCTCTCTTCATTATTATTCAGTTCATTCTCTCACTTACCCCATTTTGTTGAGGAGTCTGAGACACTGTTACTTATTTTCAAATTCCTTCTTATGCACAATAGTTCCAAAATTATTTTGAGGTGTATTCACCTCTATTATAAGATGTTAAGAATTTTAACATCATGCCTGCCTCATTTTCCATAAGGGCTCTCCAAATTTTAAAGGTTCTAAATACATCAAACTTATTTTGGATAAAATAAACCCACAAATTACAAGTTTATTCATCCACAAACGTAACATAATACTTTGAGCCTCCCAATGCTTGTATAGGGGCTGGTCCCCAAATATCATAATGTACTAATTCAAATTTATTTTGTTTTCTTTCAGGCCTAACCTTCAGAAAAGAAACTTTTTTTTGTTTACCAAAAAATGCAGTGTTCACATAAATCTAAATTAATAGACTTTAAGTTTGATAACTTTCCTTTATTATATAAAATTTTCATACCTTTTTGGCTCATATGACTCAATCTTGAATGTCATAAATTAGTTTCTAGATCAGAAGTAGAAACTAATATAGTATTATAATCAATAATATAATTACTCAAATACAGTGTGCCTTCCTTTTTCCCTCTGGCTACAATAGGATTACCTTTTGTTACCTTCTAGGACTCTGCATTGAAATTAATAGTACATCCATCTTCCACAAATTGACCTAAAAAAATTAGATTTTTTGTAAAACTTGGAACATGTCTTACTTCTTTGAGTATCCATTCTATAGCTTGATCTTTACTGACCCTTTACCAACAATATCATAGGGTTCATTGTCTCCCAAGAAAACTTATCCAAACTTGCCACTTATATAGGTTGTAAAATATTTTAGATTGAAATTAGCATGAAAATATGTCTCTAAGTCAATCACCCATGACTCAACCATTGTATCACATGATAAAACTAAAGCATCTTGATACATAATAGTAGTGTCACTTTAGGCAATATTTGCCTCCTAGATATTATCATTATTTTGTTGTTCCTTGTGATTATTTTTAGGATCCTAACACTACTTTATCATATGGCCAAACTTTCCATATTTCTAGCATACAACACTTCTTTGACTTGGATCTATGTTTGGAGGATAAAGATCTTCCCTTTAATCCATGGCTCTTGCTCCTCTGTCTATTATTTTGTCTCCCTTTGGATTCAAAATTTAGTGCATTGCTTGTTGAAGTCTCACCAAATGTCTTCCTTCTCATTTATTTAGATATTATGACACTAACAACATCCTCCATTTTAAGAGTATTGCTTAAATACACATTGTTAATCACAACCATCATAAGATTATTCTAGGATTCGGGCAGGGAACATAGTAACAACAAGACCTTGACTTCTTCATCTAGTTTCACTTTCAAATAAGTCAAATAATTTGTAATAGTATTTTAATCATTTAGATGTTTATTTACACTTTAATTCTCATTCATTTCTAGGTTGAATAACCTCTTCATCAGATACACCTTATTTTCTACTGAAGGCATCTCATACAACTTGCATAAGGTGGTCATAAGTTCTTTTGTAGTATTTTCTTTAGATATATTGGAGGAAAAAATTTCTCCCAACTAGAGCCTTATGGATCCCAAAGATTTTATATCCAAGACATTCCATTCCTCATCTATTCTCTTTCCCTATCTTTTTTCCTTTCCATCAAGTGGTAGATAGAGATCCTTTTGATACAGATAGTCAATCATCTGCATCTTCCACATAATAAAATTCTATCCATTAAATTTATCAACCACTCTTCTTCCATCATATACCATTATTCAAGATCTCCCACTTGAGAATATATTACTCTAATTCTGAGATCTTGAAGAGAGTTACAACTTGAAAAATAGTATACAAAACCACACAAAGATGGCTTTGATACCACTTGGGTTAGATACAAGAAGTTTAAATATTTTATTACATATAGTATTACTCAATTGCCCAAATTAGAATAATTGAGTTTATAAATTTGTTTAAAAATCTAATTTTTAACCCACATATTAAAAATAATCTAAACATGTACTTTCAAGTTAAACAAATAAATATGGAATAATAAATACATGCAAAAAATAGAGAAATAAGAGATGCTAAAAAATAACATATAAAAATATTGACATAAGATTTAATGTGGTTCACCCAAATATTGGGCTACATCCACCAAGAAACTCAAAAAAACTTCTATTCAAACTTCTAAAGGAATTTATAAAAGTGCGTAACACTTCCTATCCCTCAGTCTCTATATCAGAGCACTCTGGCAACACCTTTGTCTAAAGATAATTTTCTCTTTCTGTCAATTACTACTCAATTCCATTCATCTTTGTCTACAAATCACATATACATACTTATTTTATCTCTTTTCCCACTTTTAAAGGGATGATCACTAAAAATAAAAAAGTAAAAAATATATTCTAACTTCTTGGAGTTATAATTTGTTACAACTTCCTTTCAAAATAAGGAAGTATAAAATCTGGTCTAACTTTTTGTAGTTACAATGTTTTATAGATATTAAAAAACAAACTACTTAAAATAGTCATACAACTATGAAAATGATGCATAGGATGTTGAAAAATCATCATCTGACTATTTCTACTCATTTTTAGTTGTTTACATTCAGAAGAAGGAAGAAACTACGGATAATGGTCAGGGGTTAGATGATACCCAGATTAAGTTGTGCACCGTATCCAGATGATTGAAGGAGCTCCTCTTTGGTTGTGGAGGATGACACCTGTAGATAAGAAAGACTTAAATAAAGAAAATGTTAGATAGATATATGGTGGACTGCCAAGCAAAGCTCGGCCCCAGAAGTGCAAAGACTTCCTTGAGGGATGATAGTCCACTTATTTGACAAAAGAGTGTTGCTAGAAAGAGAGATAATGAAATGCTAAAGAAGAGAGATAGATAATGCATACTAGATTCCTGTAACCTACCTCTCACAGTCATCGATGCCAGTTAGTCTACCATCGTCGGTTGGTCAATGTTGCCAACGTTGGTTATGATGCCGATGTCGGTAGGGGCAATGGGCCTTGATGCCGATGTTAGTAGGGGCAATGGGCCTTAGATGGGTTTCAGGGTATGCCTGTGGTCAACAAAATGGTTTGGGAGTTTTAAAAGGGTTGTGCAGGGATGCAGGACAATGGACAGAGTCTTAGGAAGGACAAAGGTAGGGGACAGGGTGTCCAAAATGGGTCGGGATAAAAGAAAGGCTTTTCAGCCTCTCCAAGAAGAAAGCCAGATTTGGTCTCAATAGTACTCAAAAATAGCCAATGGACTAATTACCAATGCACTCTAAAAATATTGAAATATAAACCAGAAGAATACTTAGCTCTTGGTGGAGAACCAGAAGTGTAGAAGACTTGTTCCCGTTACGGCTGATGTAGGAGACTTCATACAACCTTCTAATCCAATGTCTAGAGTGAATTTTGAAGAGTTTATTAGCCTGGAGAGTAATGATAAAACATTGATGCCTCATCCCAAAAGTCTGCTTTTGATATGCAAAGAGTCAAGGAGCAAGATAATTCAGATCTGGGGAGCAAGAGAATTTGCATTCCCGAGGCGCAAGAGAATTCGCCTTCTTGGGCCTCCAGCCGAGGTTAGAATTTAGTTTTAAGCAATCGACGTCGGTGATTCCACCGGCATTGGTCAACTATTTGACCGATGTCGGTGGCTAGAGAATGGGCAAAAAGGTTATTTTTGGCCTTTTTTCCATTCCTCCATCTGCCAAGTTCAATTGTCATTGGTGAATAGCCTAAAGGTAGATTTATTAGGCGCGAGGGTTAGTGGGAGACTTGAAATAGGTCTTAGGTAATTATGATTAGTCATAGGGTGATAAATGGTCTAAGGGCAAGGAATCCAAGGTGAGGTGTCTAAAGGGGATTATTAATTTAAAATAAGTATTTTAAATTAATAAAATATAGGTTAGGCATGTTAAAGTTAGAAAGGGACCAAGGGGGGTTGACACTATTTTGGTGTCTGCATTTGCCCCTTTTTATCTTGTTGGTTGTTCTAACGAAATGCAAGACAAAAATAAGAGTAAGTTTTCCCAGGTATGGGATGAGGTGTAGGTTGCCCCAGGAATGATGATGAGGTATTCCCCCTCAAAGCGGGAATCAAGAGAAGGGAACCCAAAATCGGGTGTCGATTTGATAGATAGTGGATGGATATGGTGAAGTTGGAGTATGAATGCTACAATAGTTGAGATTGTGCGTATACCACTTCACGTGATAGTTAGGTCAAATTGTCACGGTCAAGGTTAAGGAGTGCTAAAATCAAAGTAACTGGGTGCCAGCTTTTAGTCATAACTGATTGGGTTAAATGATCAAAGTTGTAGCTCCAATGGTCATCATGTTCTAAGTATCCCAGGCTCAGGAAATGCTCTTAGAAAACATGAAAATGTCACAACTAGTGGGGATCCACTTAGGTGCGATCTGATACTTGTGAGGGTCATAGTGTGAGTTTCATATAATTTGCTAACTATTCATGAGGTAGCATATATGCAATCAAAACAACCAAGGCAAAGTTGTCTCGAAAGTGGTCATAGTCTGAGGAGGTAGTCGTGATCTCCAAGGTCATTGGTTGAGTCAGGTTGAGATATAAGTCATCTCAAGTGGTGTGTGTTATGGTTAGGGAGATGTATGTGATCTCCAATGTGCCCCATGAGGAGTTTAGGTAACTCATTCAGTGTCAGGGCTGATTGTTTGGTCATGATTTTGGGTTGGTATAGATAGTTGGTCCATTAGATGGATGGATGAAGGAATGGTCGAGCTAACCTCAGAAGACCCCATGTCAACAGAGTGCTACCTATATAGTCCCTATTTCAAGGGCCTCAGGCCAATGTAGTTCTCCCAAAAGGGAAGAAGAGAGTCGATTATGGATTGGGTTTGACTAGGCTAAGTCATGGCTAAAGGTGAAATGGTTTGTCCATTAGGTAGATGAACAAACGAATGGCTGACATCATTAGGGAGATGAATGGGCAAAAGGCCGAGCTAACCCCAGAAGACTCTGTGTCAACTGAGTGCTGCCTACATAGCCCCTATTTCAAGGGCCTCAGGCCAATGTAGTTCTCCCAAAAGGGAAGAAGAGAGTCAAAGAGGTTGATAGTTGGTTTGGTTATGTTAGAAATGATGGGTGTATGACGATGTTACAGCCTTTTCCATATTATGTGATGGTGTATTCTGTAACATTGGTGATGTGGTTTTTCATCCCTATCAATTTTCCATATTAGTGATGGATGTATACCAAAAATGAAATGAGTATATTTATGCTTCAGCACATTTCGTATTGGTGGTGATATATGCTTGACATAAATTGTGTTTGGTTGTTAGTTTCCATGTGTATTGTTTTCCATAGAAACTAATGTGAAAGGGCTATGATAATTTATATAACACAAATTGATATTTGCATTAAATAAATCATGAGGTTATGTTAATGGTTAGAAAATGCTTTGGTTTGGTTTGTTTTGGTTTGGTTTGGTTTAGAAAATGATTTGGTTGGATGTGACAAAGGTATGTAAGAAGTGAAAGGTGTTTTGCTCTTTCATTGACAAGGACCATGATGGTAACATAGATAGGGTTGTTGCAAACAAAAGCCCCATTCATGCATTACGTCATTGACCATTGTTAGAGAAGTATTCAAATCACTCGATGTTAAGTGAGCTCAAAATCCCTTGGGTATGTTGGGGTAATAGGTTTGATTATGTGAGGTGTGAGGATACCGTAACCCTTTTTAGCAAGGATAACTTTGCCCTTTTTATAGGTGACCCTGAGAACGACTATAGGCAAGTCCATCACTTTTTTTTTTTTGGTAAACTGATCGATGCGAGAAGTCTACGTGGGGATGCTATTTTGTTTTGTGGTCATATGTGAAGCTGATCGATGCGGAAGCTTCTGAGAGAGTGTTGTTTATAGCAAAATTTGGTCATAGCCATCTTTCAAAGGAGTGGTCTATGTTTTGCTTTGTATGTTTTGATAGTTGTCTTTCAAGGGAGCAGTTTATTAATGGTAGCAATGATGTAGTTGTACTTCGAGGGAGCAGTCTACATTTATGGTTTATGACCTTTGGTTAGGCATCCCAATTTTATGTTGTTTTTCTTTTTTTACTACACTTTTGGTCATGGAATTGACTATAGAGGTTTAGGGGTTCCCTTTTTATTAGGACAAAGCATTAACTCTTTAAAAAAAGGGTTAACTAATGTTTGTAGAGAAATAGGGTTGAAAGGAATAGGAATGAGGATGACGAGGGTTGCTCAAGGGACGGGCTCAAGTTAAATATCAAGTGAATGAGTACTTGATTAATAGTAGAATGTTCACAAATGTAAGGCATTAAGGGGCTCAGGTTCTAGCTAGCCTTCAAGAGAAGACAGATGATAAGTCCCTGATCCATACTTGTGCATTATGATGTAAGGTCCGAGCCAACTAGGAGCAAACTTGCCTCGTTTGCTTCTTTCCATATTGGTCATGTGTTGGAGATGATTAAGAAGTTGGTTGCTATTTGTTCGATGCTTGGTTGAGGTCGTGATAGTCAGTATAAATTCAAATTCCCCCAGTCACTTTTGTGACAGGGAAAGTGTTTGACACCCATTGCGGATAGTCAATGGGTTGGATAAATGAGACAGAGAGAAGACGATGAATCTCTTCTTTGTCAAGGAGTGCGATGCGAGGATGCATCCTATGAAGCTTTTGCCTGATAGGCTTAGTTTGAGAGGGTGAGATTCTGATCTTCCAGGTCAAAGTCTGAAATCTCAAAATTATTGAAGATGATGGAGGCAATGGTGGGTAATGTTTTGACTAAAGCAGCCAGTGGTTGAGGGTCTTCGGGTTGGACCTCAACTACCTATAAGGCTTTGATCAAGGTTTGATGATGTTGTGGAGAGCTTTGTATGAGGTCATACAAATATGTCTTCACACAAGTTTGGTGAAGTTGTTTCACCATGGAGTCACGAATTGGGTTCGAAGATGTTAGTTGGGATGTGCCCAAGATTGAAATCTTGGGTTTTGGTGGTTGAGAAGGCTTGACGAGAGGATATGTCCAAGGAATAGAAGCTTTCTTTTTCCCTTTATCCTTTATGATTTGTGACCTGGTGGCCACATTGATGGTTTTGATTTCAAACAAAGGGGAAGAAGGTGGTAGAGGAACCACAGTCTTGCGTTGAGATCCCGATGTAAGTGAGGATGTGTGAGAGGTATGGGATGGTGTCGATGATTTGGTAAAAGGGTGGTCAAGAGGATCTTGAATGAAAAGGGTGTCCTTTTTTAAGTGTTGACAAATGATGGCTTTAAGAGCACAGCATCACTCAGTGTCATGTCCAGGTGTGCGATGATACGCACATATTTGAGTGTCGTCAAACCAAGATGGTTTCGGTCTGAGAGGTTGGAATGGTTTAAGATGTGGGATACTGATGCTAAAAGACTACAATAATTGGCATAACAGCAAAGCATAAGAACCCGCTAATGGGTCTATGCATGTTGTTGCAGTAGGGGTTGATAACTTCTATTTAGGAGTTGTTGGAGGAGTTGTTCATATCATCTTTTTGTTTGGCGATGTAGCCACATGCATAGATGGCACTTTTGTGGTGAGAGGTGTTGGATGTTTTGGAGGACATATATGTTTGATGGGTGGAGGGATTAATGGATGTGATTTGTTTTTGTTAGGTGTTGGAGTTGGGAGCACTCCTATTAAGGTGGATGGATGTGGGCCCAAAATAGAGGGCAATGGTGATGGTGGGGGAGAAGTTCTCCGATGTGGTTTAGTAGCCTTCTTTGGTTTAATATGAGGACTACTATTGTGTGAAGTGAGGTTCAAATATACCTTAACTTTAGGGTGAGTGAGGTTCGATAAAGGGTGAATGCTGAGAGATTTATCTTGTTTCAGCATGGTGGACACCTGTGAGGGTTTGGGTGATTGTGAGAGCGAAAATGTGTGAGACGTAATGATCTCAGGCAAAAGGTGAGAGAAAATCATCACCGGATCTTCCTTAGCCAAAGTGGGTGAAGTGACAAGTTCTTCTCTTGGCAGAGAAGGGTTTGGAGAATGTGGCTCTTCAAGAGGATTGAGCGTAGGGATAATCATGGTTTCGATGTGTGGTCTTGGAGTGGGGAAAGTATGATCCCCCATTGATGATAAGAAGGATGAGGGTGAGGTCACCGGCGTTGGTGCCGTTAAAGCATCCTCCAATATGGGAGAGTTCGAAGTAGACTCTCCTTCATGTGAAAGAGGGGTGGATGGAGGACAAATAGGAGAAGGGTCTTCTACCTGTGGAGGACAAATAGGAGAAGAAGGGTCTCCTACCTATGGTGGAGAAATAGGAGAAGAAGGCTCTTCTACTTGTGGTGGAGAAATAGGTTGACTAACCTCTTCAGATTGTGGGAGAGGTTGGTTAGAAATCATGTCGACCGTGCGTATATTGCACTCTTGGGGGTCATCGGCCATGGTCTAGACGTTATTTTGACTAGGGGGATGATTAGGAAATGGTTGTCTAAAGATGTCTATGTTTTGGTTAGCTGGCGCATTTGGGTTATCCAAAATAAGGTACCCTTTGTCCAACATGTCCTAAATAACATTTTTGAAGGTTTTGCAATTGTCTATGTCGTGACCCTTGACACGATGATAGTGACAAAAGTCATTTTCCCTATACCATGTAGGGATGGATTTTGAGGGGTCAAATTGGGGTGGTCAGATTTGAGGGAGATTGAGGACCCCCTACTTGACTAGTTTATCCAACACAGAAGCATATGATTCTCCTATTGGAGTATATTGACACTGTACGTACTGTTGTTGGAATTGTCTTGTGATGTATTGAGATTTGGAAGGTTCGAATTGGTTAGTTGTGGTTGATGATGATGATCTAAGTACCAAAACATTTGTTGATCCCTTGGATTTGGAATTGGAGGAAGAAGATTTGGAGGAAGGGTCATTTGATTTTGTGTTGGGGTTTTTACTACACAATTTGACTTTGTCTTCTTCGATAGCATGGATTTCAAGCTTCCTAGCCATGGTGAAAGCTTCGTCAAATGTACGGAATGTTTGGACCCACAAAGTAGATGAGATGTGTTTGGCACATGCTTGTGAAAAGAGCTCAATGAGCTTAGGTTGAGGTAAAGAAAAGGAGTGTTAGTTGATTAAGCCTCTCCAATGGGCGACGAAGTCAGCTATTGATTCATCATCGAATTGTCTGATAGAGTATAGGTCTGTGATGGAGACCTTTTTAGTGATGTTGATTGAGAAGTGGTCAAGAAATAGTTGAGCTAGTTGAGTGAAGGTAAATAGAGAGTGATTGGTAATAGAACTATACCAATCGAGGGCAGCACCAAAAAGTGACATGGGAAATGTGCATAGTAATAACGCATCATCATGTGCTATAAGGTAACAAGCGTGTATGAACGCTCGTAGATGTTGCTGTGGGTCCTCTTTACTTTGAAAGTGAGTAAACTTGGGAAGTTCCCACTGACTAGGATATGGTTGAATTGGGACTGAAGGATGAATAGGTTCATTACAGATTTGTTCATATGAGAGAACATTTCTTGAACCCAAAATGGATGTCTCAAGATTAGACATCTTATCCATCAACATCTTGATCAGATCGGTTGATGGATTTGCAGGTGGGGTGCCCCCTAGGTTGTAAGGCATTTGGAAGGTGTTAAGTGTAGCATATGGCATAGTTGGTTACACTTGTATAGGCACAACATATTGGTAACTAGTTATAGGGACTGATGTTGAAGTCAAGGGTGGTTGTGTCATAAAGCTAGAAGGCAAAACTTGGTTTGATGTCACCAAAGGTGGTTGGATGGTGGCAACACTAGCCAAAGGATAAGTAGTCACTCTTGTATTTATGGGTGCAAGAGTAGGTGGGATGGAGACAATTAAGTTCTAGAATGGCGTAGAACTTTGTTGAATGGTTTGTGGTTGAGGGGGTATAGAAACCCCAATGGAGGTAGGTCCAAAAATAGAAGGAGAGGCCACACTTTGAAGATTGGTCATGGTCAGGTTGTTAGTTGAGGCAATGGCCTGGGTGACCATGGGTTGGGTTATGGAGGCTATTGATATGATTGTCGTTTCAACTAAGGAAGTTGGCATCCCATAAACTGGGTTGCCTGAAGGATCTCACATTTGACTTCTCACAAGATAGTGCTAAAGAGCCTTGACATTGAGGTCAAGGAACCTTTCAAAGTATTGGTCCCCTTCGAGAACAATAGGGGGTTGAGTTGGGGTTGGTTGGATAGGAGTACGTTCAGTTTCTGAATTATACTCCATTTGGAGACTTGATATAGAAGGTGAAGGTAGGAGTGGTTGTTGCCTTGTGTGGTCAACAAGATTTTTGGTTTGACTATGTGTCAAAACCATCCAATGCAAAATAGATTTAGGTTCTAAAAACTGTATGTTTTAGCCTCAGAAAACCAAAATTTATTTTTAACAGCAAAAAGGTCAGGTTTTTAGCTTGCTATTTGAGATTTTTTTTTTGACAGTTACCGATGTCGGTAGAAAAACTGATGTCAGTGAAGAAAGTTGCCAATGTCAGTCAGATAACTGATGTCGGTGAAGATTAGTTGCCGACGTTGGTAGAAAAATTGATGTCGGTTACTGTGTATTTCTAGAAACTCAAAAAACTGAAAGTTTTTGGAAGAAAGAAGAAATTTCTGAGTTGTTTTTGGAGCTTAGAATAATGCATCCTTAACAGCTCAAAAAACCAGATAAAAATAGAAAAATAGATGATGGCAAGCAATCTCTAAACGTTAAATTCCTAAGAATAAATTTTAGAGTCGTATTAGCTTATGCCTTAGAAGAGTGTGTTTGGGAAGTTGGGCTTTTAGAACGGGTCCTAAAAGAGGCAGTCTAAGGTTGATTTCGGGTTATGTTTTTATGCTTAAAAGTCTATGTTAGGTTCTGTACGTGGCTTGGTGCTAGGGGCTTGCTCCCCTCACTTCACGAGCCTAGAGCCAAGCTGGGTTGCTTAGCCAATATATACTTCCCCTAGAGTTTATACTCTGCCAGAGAACAGAGTGGGTTCTCCCCTTGGTAGTGAAGTCCAAGTAGGATTACCAAGAAGGGTAAGGTATCCGCTAGGTGATGAAATCATAGTCAGACCTTGTCTCGGGTATGTTTAGATGTTTAGTTTGATTTTATTGTGGTCTGGATGTGTAACATATGTGCACTATGATTTATTCATAATGTGCTTTTAATTACTAGATGAGCTAAAAATGTATTCAAGTAGGAATGAGATGCAATATATTTTTAACCCAAATTGAAATGTTTTTTTTAGATGCAAACAAGTGGGGAAAAGGTTAAGAGTATGAATTTCACTACTCTAAGATGCAGGGAAAAGGTGACAAGAAGAAAAAGAAAGAGGTTCTTTTTAACTTGTGTTAATGTTGTCTTTTCAAAAGAAAAAGAAAGAAGAGGAAGGATGCAAGAAGAGAATCTAATGCATCTATATGAAGAGTTTGCCTTTTAGAAGAAATGAACCCAAGGAAAATTCTAGAGTCCCACTGGGCGTGCCAGAATGTTTCTACTCATTTTTAGCTGTTTACATTCAGAAGAAGGAAGAAACTACAGATAATGGTCAGGGGTTAGATGATACCTAGATTAAGTTATGCACTATATCCAGATGATTGAAGGAGCTCCTATTTGGCTGTGGAGGATGACACCTGTAGATAAGAAAGACTTAAACAAAGAAAATGTTAGATAGATATATGGTGGACTGCCAAGCAAAGCTCGGCCCTAGAAGTGCAAAGACTTCCTTGAGGGATGACAGTCCATTTATTTGACAAAAGAGTGTTTCTAGAAAGAGAGATAATGAAAGGCTAAAGAAGAGAGATAGATAATGCATACTAGATTCTTGCAACCTGCCTCTCACAGTCACTGATGCTGGTTAGTCTACCATCATCGATTGGTCAATGTTGCTGATGTCGATTATGATGTCGATGTCGATAGGGCCAATGGGCCTTGATGCCAATGTCGGTAGGGTAAATGGGCCTTAGACAAGTTTTAGGGTATGCCTGTGGTCAACAGAATGGTCTAGGACTTTCAAAAGCGTTGTGCAGGGATGCAGGACAATGGACAAAGTCTTAGGAAGGACAAAGGTAGGGGACAGGGTGTCCAAAATGGGTCAGGATAAAAGAAAGGCTTTTCAACCTCTCCAAGAAGAAAGCTTGATTTGGTCTCAACAGTACTTAGAAATAGCCAATGGACTAATTACTAATGCACTCTAAAAATATTGAAATATAAACCAGAAGAATACTTAGCTCTTGGTGGAGAACCAGAAGTGTAGAAGACTTGTTCCTGTTATGGCTAATGTAGGAGACTTCATACAACCTTCTAATCCAATGTTTGGAGTGAATTCTATAGATTTTCTTAGCCTAGAGAGTGATGATAGAACATTGATGCCTCGTCCTAAAATCCTGCTTTTGATATGCAAAGAGTCGAGGAGCAAGATAATTAAGATCCAGGGAGCAAGAGAATTCGCATTCCTGGGGCGCAAGAGAATTCGCCTTCTTAGGCCTCCAGCCGAGGTTAGAATTTAGTTTTAAGCAACCAACGTCAGTGATTCCACTGGCATTGGTTGACTATTTGACCGCCGTCAGCGGCTAGAGAATGGGCAAAAAGGCTTTTTTTGGCCTTTTGCCCGTTCCTCCATCTGCCAAGTTCAGTTGTCATTGGTGAATGGCCTAAAGGCAAATTTATTAGGCACGGGGGTTAGTGGGAGAGTCGAAATAGGTCTTAGGTAATTATGATTAGTCATAGGGTGATAAATGGTCTAAGGGTGAGGAATCGAAGGTGAGGTGTCTAAAGGGGATGATTAATTTAAAATAAGTATTTTAAATTAATAAAGTATAGGTTAGGCATGTTAAAGTTAGAAAGGGACCAAGGGGGGGTTGACACTATTTTGGTTTCTACACTGACCATCCTCAAGTTTCACCTAAATTCAATTAATGCCTACAAGAGTATTATTAACAACAAACCTTCATGACCCTGCCAACATAGATCTGTGGCCAATGTAACCATGACCACATAGTGCTTATATTGATCCACAATATTAAAACTAAAATTTGATATTAACTTATCCCTATCAATTTATAAAAACACTTATATATATAATCCTATAACACTCACCAAGTTATAGGCTTTCTATTTTTAAGTTTCTCGTAGCAACTATAGGCTTCTTCTACATGTTGCTTGTAGCAACTATAAGTTTTCACCTATAGGTTGCCCATAGCAATTGTAGTTTTCACCTATAGGTTACCCATAATAACTAAAAGTTTTCATCTATAGGTTGACCATATTAACTATAGTATTCACCTATAGGTTTCCCATAAAATCTATATCTTTTCATCTATAGGCTCCCTATAACAACTACAGTCTTCATCTATAGGCTACCCATACAACTATAGTTTTCTTCTATAGGTTGCTCATAACAACTACAGGTTTATTCTATAGGCTACCCATAACAATTTCAGTTTTATTCTATAGGATTTTCATTAAAATAAAATGAGGCATTATGTTTCCACATATCCAACAATGACCACTTGTAATGAAGGGTTTCATCAGATTCTAAGTCTAGGTGGCCTGACCAACTCAACCTTGCCAAAAAGGAGTCAAAACCCTATTTTCTATATTTCTTGTGAAAAATTTCATGTAGCTACTCCTTTCATGCAAATCCCATTCCAAAATTCCATTCAAACCTATTTATCATCCTTATTCCAAGCTCATGAAGCTTTGAAAGTCTTTAGAAAGCCTATTTGCTATTGAGAATCACCACTTACCTCTTGGAACAAGATCTACTTAGTCTAACTATATGGACTATGTCAACTTTGATTAGGTGAAAAGGTGTTTGGATATCTCTTTTCAGGTTTTTAGGAGTGTAATTAAATTCACTTGATGTTACTTGATCATCCACAATGGATGAAATCCTTCATACTTCTCTAGGAGGTCAAAACTTGACACCTTGCCATCACCAACTAGTGCCCTATCAGGATAGAGACAGTAAATAGGGGTTTTATTCATGATTTGGTGAAATAAGACAAAATTATATCATTCTTGTGACCTTTTTAAAGTGATCACCTAACCATATTTTCAAGCCAAGCTCATTATATGCATATTCATATACCTTGCATCCTCACAGTTAGGCATTTTCAATGTTAGGACTGAGACATACGTACAAGCCTGTAGGTTGCTATGTAGGTTTTTGATCTCAAATGTATGATTTTTTTTTTAAATTTCTATCATAATACTATGTTCATTTCATCCATTTACATGCTCTGCTTGAGCTTCAAAAACCTTATTTAATCTCTAACTAAAATAACTTCTAAATACCAGGCTGTAGGTGGAGATTTTCTATGGTTGTAGGTTCAAGGTGGATGTTCAAGCCTCACATAGTGTGTATAATGTCTTTAGTTTCCCTTATATCATTATACCATAATCTCACCATATTTTCATGCTTCAATTTGCCTCATAGGACCTTCTTTGCTTATGATTGTCACCAATTCCTAGCTCTGACTATAGATGCCTATTTTTAGGCCTAGTGTAGGTTATATTAGAGAATTTGAGTCATGTTTATGATGTTTTTAGGATTTTTTGGATTGAATCTGGTTCCCAAAGACTTACACTTAGCATCTATTTCCTCTTTAGGATCCCTCTAACCATTTTTTTCCAACTTCTCAAAACTTGCACTCACTACCTTGTGTACCCTATCTACGTATAGGGGATGGACCTATAAGGTCATTTGATGTGGCCATCACCTCTCCCATGTTATGAATGCTCAAGAAATATTCTTAGAATGTTTGGAATTTATTCCTCAACTTGGACAAGGTCAAACATCTTCATAAGCAATGTAAGCATCAAATTTGTTTCCAAACCTGTAGATGTCATTGCCATAATTTAGTGGCTTTTTGCCATTTTGAAAGGTCTCAAAGCATACATGATCCTTGCCCTTTGAGGCTCAAAATTGGCATGATATTTATCCATGGATAGAAATACAAGATTGGCCTAAGATTATTCCTCAAAATAAAACATATGTTCAAATTAGGAAAACCTAAGAGACCCTTGGGAGCTCTGTTTGGGGTGTTTAGGGACTTAGTCCTAAAAGTCAATTTAGTGTTCTTAGAGATATCCATCTTTCTTCTTAGGCTCACCTCTAGGTCTAAAACATCAAAATCACTTCCAATACTTCATATAAACCTTTTTTTATCTTGGCAATTTGACTATCACACATGAATACCTCTATAGGGAAGGATTAGAAACTGTAGGTGACAGTATTGAATCACATGTATGTGCAGAGGCATGGAAGGATGAAATTATGCAAGGTGAGAAGGTATCCAAAATACCAAACCATGGTAGATGATCTCAAAACTTAAAACCATCCTCTATTCCCTTTTTACCATGTGTTAAACCTATAAAAAGAAGCTAGAGGTGAATATTTGCAAGCAAGTTTATAACTTTGATCTTTAAGCTAAGAAATAAGCCTAGAAGGGACTCTATCAACAAATGATCTATTAAAAACAAGTATAAGCATGAAAATATCCTTAAATATCATGTAGAGACACCTTTAACACTCAAACACATCAATCCAAAGCAAGAGAATTTGAAACAGATTCAAAAAGAGACCCTTTCTTGGTTGAATAGGCATAAAAAGTTACCTAGAGTGTTAACAATAGTTCATAAAGGAGGAGGCACCAAAACAAAAAATCATATTATGAAAATGAATTAGAATCAAAATAATATCCACCCCCTAGATAATTTCTTCCAACTCAAACTATACGGCCCATGGTGAGCATCTGAAGTTGACCTTTCTTTGCATGCCAAGAGGAAGATGAAGACAATTAAGTTATATATGAATCATTTTACATTCTCCTTAAATTTAAAACATGAAAATTTGTGTGGGGAGGTGAAGAGACACCCCACCCACATTTTTAGCTAAATATCTGATCGTGGGAACCATACAAGTTCCCAAAACCCCCTAAAAATAAGGAAAAACTCACATTTTCTGATTATAACTAACTTGTAGCTACTATTTGAATGATCTTGACCTCTCCCATGTTTCAACTGATCTTGATGACAAATTTTCCCTTTTATAAGTTTGTACAAGTCCATTAATAAGCTAGAAGGTGACCAAAGGACCCCTTTTTGCACATGAAACTTAGGAAATGGATAATTCATGACTTGTAAACACATTGAAACATTATAAAAAACCATGCTAGGTTAAATTTACACAAAATGGACTTTTTACCAAGTTTGACCAAGGTTTGACTAGGGTTGACTAGGCTAATTAAGAGTAATGAACTTCAACCAAGATTAAGACATGGCTAAGCGAGATATCTAGGACAACATGAGACCCTATGGGATGCATGTAAACCTTATTAAAATGTTTGAAATGATATGGGTTGACCTCATTTGATTAGAATTCAAATTTGGTCCACATTATTCTTACATTTATTTGATAAAGTCTTCCATCTTTTGATAAAGGCTTGGGCAGTTTTATTTTCATTTTGTTTGCAATTGATGAAATGGGCCAAAATGTTTTTTGGAAGATCACTAGTTTGGAATTATTATACTAAAGCATTTACTAATTCTTCCAAACTAGTAATGGAATGTGTTCTAAGTTGATTATACCAATCCAAGGCATCACTTGTGAAGGTTTTAGTTAGGATTTTTGTAGCAACAAAAGTATTTAACTTGACCAAATCCTTGTAAATATTTCCAAATGTATTAAGGTGAAGAGTAGGATCAGTTGATCCATTGTAATAAATTATAAGTGTTATACCTCCAATATAAATATTAGCAATTTGGGTGGTAAGAGGTTCATTTTGTATATGTTTGATGAATTTGTTGAAAAATAGAGGTTGAGTAATGAGGTTACCCTAAAAATATCTAAGAGGAGAGGGAGGAACACTTTGGTTATGTGTTCCCCAAGCAATTGGTTGAGGATTGGATTGAAGATTAATAATGTGGTTTTTCATTCTCATCATTTGATTCATATTATGAGCTTGAAATGTGTTCATTTAGTTGAGAGTTTGTAATAATAATTGATGAGTTTGATTAGTGTTATTATAAGTATTATAATTAGTGTTTATGTTGGTATTAGTTGCTTGGGTACCACTATTAGTGTTGATAAGGGCTTGGGAAGAGCTATGACAATGAGAGGCACTAGTAGAAAAATTTTCTTGTGTAGCAAAAGATAGACTAATGAATGGTTGAATTGAAGAAGCATTAGAAACATGATTGCCTTGGGTAGAAAATGAAGCACTAGTGGATGGATTAAGGATAGTGGATCCTGTGATAGGCCCACTAGATGTAGAATTTACCATGTTAGTTGAGACACTAGGCATAGAGGTAGAAGAAGTTAAAGAAGAAGATGCCATGGTATAAGGAGTCAATATTGAAGGAAGAAGTTGAGAAGAAAATAAATCTGTACCCCCAAATCTAGTTGAGAAAGTAGGAGTAGGAGAATGAGGTTCTTCAACTTGATGACTAATCATGAGGTTATAGATGGTGGAAGGATCCTTCCCTCTATGCTGAGGGAATTATATGATAAATAAGAGAATTTCAGGAGTATACTCTAACTCAAACTGATCCTCTAAGAGAAGAGGAGGGTTATGCTACAAAGAAGTATGAGGAGGGGTCCCATAGTTCATCATGTGGGTTACAATATGAACATTACTAGTATTTATGAAAGAAGCCCTAATTTTTCTATGAGAGACCCTATTAGGATTGGTGAATTCCATCATGTCTATTGATTGAACTTTAGTGTTATCACCAAACAAAAAATGAATGATGAAAGGAAAAAAGGCAAGATGATAAATCAAAGAATTAGAATGTGACTGAAATAGTACTAGGTCAACTTGGTTGACCTAGTACAAAAACATGGACTGTAAAATTGTATAGTATCTATAAGGCTGGCTTAGTTTAGTGAACAATGACTGATAGAAAGGGGTAAATAAGATGTAAATAGTATAGGGTTGACTATGTTGACCTAGTATAATATACATGATCTAAAAAAGATATAGGGTCGATAGGGTTGACCTAGTATAGTAGACAAGAAAGAAAATAAAGTTGATAAAAAGCTATGAATTAAAGAAAGATAATGACAAGTAATCTAAGAAAGTAGTAAATACTAAAAGGGAAACAAATAGTCAATTGAATTGATTCTAGCCAATCCAATTTATGCACACAAAGAAAAATATTGCACTAACACTAGATAATGCAAGCTTTTTCACACACAATTAAATAAAGAGTAATCAAATAAAGTTAAAGTAAATCTAGCTAATTGGTCAACATAAAATGTTGATTATATTATTAAGAGTATTTTTAAGTGTGAAAGAAAGATTAGCTATAATCAAGGTACTAGATAACAGTCTATGGATAGTTTTAGGTAAGTTTTAGGATGAAAGTGACTATAGTGGTAATGATATAGGCTTAGTATTTGGGCCTACCCCTCACTTCACACACCAAAACAATAAGGGTAATGGTTTCTTAGCCAAAATATACCATTAACCATGCTTTATACTTAACCAGAGCATAAAGTCAGCTTACCCCTCGGTGATAAAATCTAATTAGGTAGGCTTGGGTAGTCAAATGTTGAAATGCTTATTGATGTTTATGTGTTTTCAATGTGTGTGTTTAAAATATAAATAGCACAACTAATGATTTATTTAAATCCCCTAATTAGACTATGTGAACTATTCTAAGCATGCAAATAACTTAAAATAAAGATGCGATTAACATATATGGTTACTTCCAACTTTGAAATAAGGTATAGCTAAGAAAGTATACAAATAATCATAAATAATAGGGTCAATAGGGTCAAACTTATACTACAAAAGTAAAGTCTAAAAGTGAACTAGGTTAGTCAGGTTGACCTAGTTATTTCAGAAAACATAGAACATAAAATTGGGTCAACCAGGTCAACTTAGTTGACTATGTAGAGGTAGTTTTGAAGACTATAAACTATGAAAGGAAATTAAAGGAAAGAAAGATACAAAGAAAAAATTGACTTGAATGGTTTAAAGGTGAAAAGAATAAGATTACTAATTTGAGACCTTAGAAAAAATTGGTAAAAACCTTCTAACTAGGTCAAGCTAGTTGATCAGGCTATGTAAGGACCTATTGCAAATTACAAAAAATGTACTAGGTTGACCTAGTTGACATAGTAGGCTAAATTGGAAGTATATGTCAGGATCTACTACTCCATAAGAGCACACATGATTACCTTTGTATAAACAACTAAACACAAAATTTAACCAGAATGAATAAGTAACTAGAAAATTCAGAAACAACACAAAATATGAGAGATAATACCCAATTGTATTAATACTCTTTTCAGAAGGAAATACAATAAAGAAGATGCCACACTTATTCCCACACCTCTAGAGCTCCCGCACTTCTAGGGCATACTAGTAATCTTCCCTCAAGAGTTATCTCCCCATTGTCCAATTACAACCAACAACTCAAACACAAAGTTATCCAACCAATCAGTAACAATACTGCCAGTACACAAGTGCTCCACGCACTCCAAGTAGATCTCCCTGATCTTGTACCTTGCTGTGTTGCCCATCTCCTTTGACCTTGCTATCCTACAGATCCACCTTAGACCTTGCACACACAAACACCTGCAAATCAACTGATCATACTTACCATGTAGATCTCTCTACACCTTGAAGAACCCTTGTCCTTGCCTCACCAAGTCCTTATGATTCTTCAACCAGTACCCCAGTGGATCTTCTACCAAAACTTATACAACCTGCAGTTCTACTTGATCATACACACTTGACACCCTTTTGGAACTAGGAAAAACTACCCTTGCTCTCTTCACACACTAAAAGAGCTGACCAAGCTCTCTCTACTATCATCAATGACTATCTAACACTAGCACAATTTAAAATACAGCCCATGAGTCTATTATATAGATCTCATGCAAATAATAATTAGACTTTCTTAATTACAATAATTAGAAATGCAGCTCAAAGACTAAAATAAGTCTTTATATGCAAATTAACTGTCCAAAAATAGACCAGTTCTAGAACCGCATGCACACACAGGTTGTCGACGTCGGTTCCTATCTGACCGATGTCAGTCAACCCATAACTGATGTCGATTGCTCTGCACTATAATATGACCAACGTCGATTGATCAGACCGATGTTGGTTGCTCTACAACTCACTCTGCAACTCAACAACCCAGAAACCTCCTCCATGTTTGCATCAGTGAAGCTTTTATCTCCACAACCTAATAGTATAAAAGTATACATGGTCAAGATGGTTGACCTAGTAGTCTGGACCTAGACAAGAAGTCTGAAAGCCTAAAAACCTTGGACTGGGTTGATCTGGTTGATCTAATTGGTTAAGCTAAAGTTTGAAAGTCTAAAAACCTATACTGGGTCAAGCTGGTCGATCTAGTTGCTTGTTCTTGAAAACCTATAAATAAATATGAATAATTAGGTTGATAGGGTTGATCCAACATAGTAAAGATATGATAAAATAATGATGAAAAGAAATAAAATAAGTGAAATAAATCTTGCAAGGGTTAGTTTCACATTGGGTTCACTAAAATGTATGCAATCAGAAATACAACATGTCCATAAATCAATCTTGGATCATATGAGATATAACACACCTACATTTTTGATTGGGGGCATACACCTGTTAAGTAGGATCATGACCAATGTGAGGATCTGCTAGACTTGATTAGGGGATCACTTATTACAACACACTATTCTAGGAATGGTTCTAAAGACTATAGTCTAACACAATTACACAACAACCCTAAAAAGGTCCCATGATTTAATATTTCACTAATCTAATAACAAGAAAAGTAAATTTAAACTAGTTCTCACCAAAGCTTATGACACAAAGTGGAGGTTAGAGATAAAATAAACAAATAACTAAACAAAACATGTATAGGAGACATATACTCACATCAATGTATATAGAATCCTAATACATAGAAGATAAGAATACATATACACTACCTATCTACTCTTACAAAGGAGAAATAAAGTTAAAAATATTTACCTTTGAAGATGAACCCACTGAGCCTCAATCTCCCCCTTGGCCTAGGTGATTCAAAAGAGATTATTGTGGTATGTAAGGATAACCAAGAAAAATCAGCTCTGGGATACACAACCTATATAATATTCCAAAAGAATTATCCATAAGAAAATATCTAGAGCTCCAAATAAAGTATTAAACCCTAACACTTTATTCATCAAATAGAATGGTCAATAGACAAATGTTCATTTGCACTTCTTTGCTTAATTCTTCTCTCTTTAAAATGGTTGGAAATGAAATTATATATATAGGTTAATCTTATCCTAAAACCTAAAAATATGTTGGCTTTATTAGGTTGATCCAGTCAACCTAGTGTGTTTTTGGGGCTAACTCTCTAAGTTTGTGCTAGGTTGGCTTAGAGGCCAACAAACTAAAAGAGAAAAAAAGTCCCTAAATTGTACTAGGTTAACCTAGTCAACATAGTACAATCAATAGGTCAAAAATATTCTAAGGCAATAAATGAGGGATAAGACATAGCAAATGATAAATTTGGATAGAACTCAGAAGAATAAGCTTGGATTTAATGGTTTTAGGAGACAAGTTTGTAGATGTCAAGTGGTAAAATGAACAATAATCTTACGAAGCACCAATGTTCTACCTAGCCTTTTCCCAATGTACCCCTTAAGGCATGTACTTAGAGATATTGAGACTTGATAGGTTTTTGCAAGATATGAAGTTCCAGTAAGTGATAAAATTTTGAAAATATTATGTGTATACATAACACACCATTGAGATAGAGGATAGAACTAAACGAGTGAGACAAAGACAAAGGCCTATCAACCTAAAGCTTGAGCTTTTAATGAGAGATGAAATTTATAAGCTCATAGAGTTAGTTATTATATTTCCAATCAAGTACTCAACTTGGGTGGAAAAATTTCTTCCAGTATGAAATAAGAATGGTGAGATTAGACTATGTGTTGACTTTCATAATTTGAACAAGGCTTCCCTTAAAGATCACTATCCATTACCATCTATGGAATAAATTTTATATCTCGTTACAGGATCAAAAAAAAATTATTGGATGAATATATTGGTTACAATCATATTTTGGTCAAAGAAGAAGACCAATTCAAAACAACCTTCACTAAAAATTTGGGGACATTTGCATATAGAAAGATACCCTTCAGTTTATCCAATGTTGGATCAATATTTCAAAGATCCATGGATATGGAATTCCAAGTCCTTATTAATAAGTTTGTTCTTATCTATTTAGATGGTATAACAGTGTTTTCAAAGAGGGCAAGTGAGCACATGGTTCACCTCAAGCAAGTATTTGAAAATTATATGCAGCTTGGGGTATCTATTAATCCAAAAAGTGTGTCTTCTTAATTCATGAAGGTAAAATCCTTGGGAATATGGTTTCAAAATATGGTTTGAGTATAGATATTGAAAGGATAGATTTAATTCTTGCACTTTCCTTATCCAAAAATAAAAAAATCTTTACAGATTTTTTTAGGGGAAATCAAATTTATAAGAAGATACATTTCAGATTTTGCCACTTTAGTTAAGCCACTTACTATTTTGCTAAAGAAGAATTAGAGTTTCAAATGGTCCAAGGAAGGATTAACAAGTTTTGAGGATATTAATAAAGCTATAGCTAGTGATCCTACACTCATAAATCTAGATTTGACCAAAGATTTCATACTGTACACCTATGTTAACATAGACACCATTTCAGGTATTCTTATGCAATAGAATCATTAGGTCTTGGAGTAACCAATAAAATTATCTATTTAAGGCTTGTAAGAGTATGAAACAAGGTAATATTTTTAAAATATATATATAATTTCAATCATAAGGTCTCTCAACAAGTTTAGATACTTATTGTCTAATAATAAGATACACATAATGGTTACCCATCCAAGCATTAAGGAGTTCCTCTTGAACAAAGACATAAATGAGAAAAGAGATGGTTGGATAACTAAGGTAATGGAGTATGATGTGGAAATTAAGGTCACAAATCTAATTAGAGGTAAATGAATTTGTAAACATCTAGCCCAGGACTTGATGGAATCAAATGAGGTATTTTGGTGTCAAACATTGGAGAGGTTATAACTAGACATACCTCACCTTCTAGCTAGTTTCGTGACTTGGTAAGATATCTACAAGATGATATTTATCCTTCTCATCTCATTGATTTAAAAATAATATATTTTAGGTTGCAATCAATTCCATTTCTTCTTGTTAATGGTGTTTTATTCAAGAAAGATATCAATGGCATGTTACTAAGATACATTGAGCCAAGTCAAACACATAAAATGATTAAGTAGTTCCATGATGGACATGGTGGAGGGTACTATTATACAAGGACCACATCCCTTAAGATCATGAGAGGTGGATATTATTGGCCAACCATATTTGGTGATTTTCATGCATTGGTTAGGAAGTGAAAATAATGTGTTATGTTTGTATGAAAAGTGAAGCTTACAACATTACCTCTTCAACCAATTATAGTGGACCAGCCCTTTGTCCAATGTGGATTGGAATTTATTGGTCTTATCAATCCTCCTTCAATTTTAGGACATAAATATATACTAACTGCTATATATTAATTCACTAGATGGACATAAACAGTAGTATTCAAAGAAGAAAATGAATCTAATGTTTCAGATTTTTATGAAGGTTTGCTTACTAGATTTGAAGTTCTTTCAACCATTTTTTTTAATAATGTTATGGCTTTTGTGGGGGCTAGAATAATCCAATGGGATGTTCAACATGGTGTCTATCTCAACAATTCATCAACTTACTATCCACAAGGAAATGACCTTACTGAGTTCATATATAAGAACTTGTTAAAGATCATAATAATGACTATTGAAGATAATTAGAGGTTATGTAATTTAAAATTAAAATCAGCTCTATGGGTTGATATGATCACCTAAAAAATATCAATAGCCAACTCTTTATATAGGCTAATATATGGTAATGAAATAAGGTTACCTATTTCTCTTTAGCTTCCTGATTTAGAACTAATGCATCAACTTGAGATGTTGGAGAATGAAACAATGGAGATCAGATATGATAAGTTTATAGAGCTAAAAGAGGCTATAAATCAGTTCATGTTAGCCATGGAAATCCACCAAACACAAATAAAGAGAGCCTTTGATAAGAAATATTCTTCATGACGTTCCAAAGAAGGAGATTTGGTCCTCGAGTGGGATGAGGACAGAGATAAACTAGGAAGGCATACAAAGTTTGAATCTCTTTGGAGTGGTTCATACACCATTTCTAGCTAGTAATCCCATAATTATTTTTATCTTGTAAAGATGGATGGTGAGAAACTTTCTATCTTCGTTAATGGGATAAATTTGAAACATTGTTATTGAAGATCTAACTTCCTTGTACATAATTAGTTTGCTTATCTTCCTCTAAGTGTTATCCTAACACACTAGTTTGTTTGTGTTTTATTCAAAATAAGTGATTTTTTTTCACATTTGTTTTGTTTAGATTAGTTTCCTTATTTTGTGTGTTTTCTTCCTTATTTTAGAGGAATATGTTTGATTATTTTTAGGCAAAAGGTTACTTTCAATCATGGATCAGGATTGTCATTATTTATGAGTCCAAATTTCATGTAAATGGTCTAGTTATCAAGCATAGTAGGCATGTTTCCTAGTTGAGTCATCAAAATGTTGACAATTCTAGCCTCATAGGCCAAAATGTCACCTCTACCATTAAAAATTTTGCATATCATGCTAGTTTTTCCTGTGAATCAGTGATTGGTCTTGAAAGGTCCTTAAAATGATTCATGGGAACTAGACTATCTTAATGTGTCAAGAAAGAATGAATAAGTTGGTTTGGATGTGCATTTAATAATAATGTTTAGGACATCAACTAAAGGTTAATAATTACATGAAAATTATTTATTTCATTCCATAAATATCCACTATAAATTTGGTATTTTGATGAGTTTTCTATCTCAAGATATAATACTTCAAAAATGATCTAGTAACATGAGACATGCCTGAGAATGTTAAAATAAGTCCACAAGAAATAGCCTAATGGATTAAAAAAATAGAAGTCATACATAAGATTTTTAAGTGTTAAAACTAAATTTAATCATGTATTGATAACATGTAGATGATCATGGGGGTCAATAAGTCAGCAGATCAATGACATGCAGTCAATCCTGAAATCAAAGATTAACAATGAACATGAGGTCAAAATGTTAGAGGATCTTGAGAAATAATGTGGTGGTGCCAATTGTCTTGATCACAGTAACCTCCTAAGAAAATTAATGAACTACATTCAATCATGCAAAATAAAGATCAATAACGTGCATTTGATCTGGCAAACTAGATCCAACAGAGCACATTTGACAATGCAAAAGTAGATCAACAATGTAGATCAAGGTCAAGAAGTCAATAAGCTCAGATTACACACAAGGTTACTACATGGCATAAGCACATTAACTATATGAACTAATAGCAAGGTCCATAAAAGGTACATGATCTTGACAAGTGTTATAATCTTGAAAGTTGGAAATAGAATAAATGTGTAACTGTAAAGTGTCATCATCTCAAGTACAAGTCTAAGATCAATGACCAATGTTGAATTCAAGGACAAGAGACTCCTAAGGAGATAAATAGGGTAGATTTAATTATGTTTCCAAAATGAATGAGATGAGGACACATGTTTAAGGTGACAACAATCATATTTTAATAAATAGTGTGGTATGGAGATGTTACATAGGTAGACACGTCAGATCAAAAACACTATGGACAAAGCAAATGCTACAAATATATAAGGCCACCATTAAACCTAAATAGACCTGAGGAGAATCTTAAGTGAAGGTGTCAAGAGTTTAGATGGGGAAAAATGGGTTCTAAACTTTGTGTTCTAGTATAATTGATAGGGTCACATGGATAGAGCATGATGGAATTCATCTCCATAGAATAATGAGAGCTTGATAAAGTAAGGATTGAGTTGGATATAATTATTAACAAAATGGACAAATAATATTATGTTTTTAGAACACTTGAAGATCATTACAAAGTCCCCAATGAAAAATCATGACCATTTCAATAAGGTTATTATATTTATGGAGAGTGTCATCATAACTTTAAGATGGAAATGGCACTTCATGTCATCATGACTCAAAATGAACCTATAGTTATTATTATGCACCAGTTGGTAGGTGAGTTACTAGATCTTAATTTTTTTAGAGGATCTTATCTAATGTATTCATGTGGCAATCACAATGCAAAAGTCTTAGGGTGATGGAGCTAGTAGAATAATCAACCAAAGATTCAACGTGTACTCTCCACCTTGGTACAAAGATGATTATTTGTGCTATAAAGCTTAGCTCATTATAGTGAAAAAGAGACTCTTATGCTTTTGGTTTGCCTAGGCTATGCCAAATTTTGTACTCCAACACCTATTTGATGCAATAAAATACTAAATTCCTCTATTCATAAGTTGTATTGAAGTGTGTTCTATGAATTCATTGATGTGGTTAAGTGAATGTATGCTTTCCTTTGCCTTTGTCTGAGTTTTCTCACCTTCATGAAGTTTTTTTTAGCTTTCACAAGTCATTATAAGTACAATAGATAGTTTGTTGATAAGTTTGGAAGTGGAAAAGACCTGATATTTTCCCTTCCATGCTAGGTTGATAGTTAGTTAATCCCTTTTTATGAAATGCTTATGTGATAGCTATCAAAGAGTGAATGAAGTGATATTTATAGGTCTAAAAATGTCTGATAGTGTGTGTTATATGTAATTGTAAGTGTCTAAAAAAATTGGTGCATCACCTCCTTTACATGTTTTCATGTTTTTTGTTTATTTATATACCTTTTCCAAGCAAGATATTAGTTTAGGTGATATATCCAAGGGAACCAACACTCTCTAGAGATTATTATCACTTTAGATTTACCCATACTCTAAGAAGATCCCATTATTTCAGCTGAAGAGAATGATTACTTGAATTTATTCAAATAAGGGTGCATTTTAGATTGACAATAGTTATGACCCCACCTTTTTATAATATGTTATATTATCTAAAACTTATGGTTATTAGTTTGTATAACTGACTACTTTTTTCTTTTTTTAAGTTAGATTTTATGGTTGGACTCGATGTAGTGGTAATTAGATTGCATGTTGATGACATGGTATGTTTGATTCTACAGTTCATGATTTTTATAGATTATTATTATTGTTAATATTTTTATTACAATTCTATAATTATTTATCAATTATTTGATCAAGTACTGTTGATGTACTTTTTTGGTTGTAGGTACCATCTTATGAGCTATGTTGATTCTAAAAGTGGTACATTAGGTATTAAAGTGAATTTTGAGTGGTTGAATGAGTCTGATAGGTATTAATAATTTTTATTTATATTTTCCATCATTGAACATCTTGATTTATTCATTGTTATGTTGATATCTCAAATTTTGTAACCTATCACATTTCATTTATGTACTATTTCACACTGTTGTGTTTGATTGTTTCATGTTGCCTTAGAGTCACTTTGCTTTCCATTATTCTTGTTTTTAGTCCACAACAAATTTCTCTCACCTCCAAAAATAACTCTACTTGCTTGAACCTCCTATGAAAACCCTACATTCCTGCTTGAACCTTGTTTACTTACTTGGACTTAGACTCTTTAAGACCTACCTAGACCTAACCTTGATACCCCACCCTTTGAACTATTACCTAGAATATTGTTAAAAAGGTGGTGGCATGTTATATGGTTTGATGGCATAAACTTTTGAATGGGGTTTAAGTTGTTAATTGGTTTTATTAAATTGATTCATTATATTATGTTATGCATTGATTATTTTATTAGTTATTTATTATTTAATGGGGATTAACCATTCTAGAGGATCAATTAATGACCATTTCATTAATTGATAATTTGGCAAGATTATGTTGGGAAGTTTTGCCATAAATATAGGACTTCTCTCTCTTCATATTAAATAAAAGCATTGAATGGGAATGGGGAGTTGGTTGAAAAGAATAGAGAGTTATATGGTGGATGGAAAGATTGGATGGGGTGAGGAAGATGGAAGGAGAATAGAGAAAATGGTGGAGGTGCTCGACTATTTTCTTAAGGTGGGCATGATTTGGATTTTCACCACCACGACCTAAAAGTAAAAGGTTTATTCATTCTATCTTACTAGATTTTTGTGATTTTTTCTCTTCTATAATTTTGGGTAATTTATTTTTGGAATGTGTCTAGTTATTTGTTATTTAGATAAAAATCTTGGGAAAAAAGGAGGTTGCATATACAACCATAAGTCTTAATACTTTTAGATGCATATCCGGTCCTTGACATAACTTGATATGAATGGATTTTCATATTTTACATGTAAATTTAGAATATATATATATATATATATATATACATATATATACATACATACATATACATACATACATATACATACATACATATACATACATATATATATATATATACATATACATACATACATATACATACATATATATATATATATATATATATATATATATATATATATATATATATATATATACATACATATACATACATATACATGTGTGTGTGTGTGTGTGTGTGTGTGTGTGTGTGTGTGTGTGTGTGTGTGTGTGTATGTATATGTGTGTGTGTGCATATGTATGTGTGTGTGTGTATATGTATATGTATGTGTGTGTGTGTATTTACATACATACATATACATATATATATATATATATATACATACATATATATATACATACATATATATATACATATATATATATATATATATATACATATACATACATATACATATACATATATGTGTGTGTGTGTGTGTGTGTGTGTGTGTGTGTGTGTGTGTGTGTGTATGTATATGTGTGTGTGTGTATTTATATATATATATATATATATATATATATATATAAAGGGTTGTTGAAATTTGAAAATGTTGGGGGCTTTCTTAAAGGTTTGATGACTATGTTTTATTTTTTAGAGTCTATTGAGGCTGAAGTGCATATTATTCTAATGACTTCTTTCAAAAAGATATTAAATTGGGTTCATTTTTGAAATAGTCGAGGCACCTTGTGTGTATTGCATGAAAAGTTGTGATTTTGAATCGACTAAGTTTTCTTTTTTATTCATTGAATGAGTTAGATTCATATATATCTATATATATAGATTTTGAATTGACTAAGTTTTCTTATTTATTAATTGAATGAGTTAGATTCATATATATATATATATATATATATATATATATATATATATATATATATATATATATATATATATATATATATATATATATATATATATATATATATATATATATATATATATATATATATATATATATATATATATAATGTGGGTTATTTGAATCAAGGATTTTGATTGGTTTTTGTGTTATTTCTTTGACCATGTTTTATAGATATCGTTGTGGGTTCCTAGAACATGTCTTTGACTGAGTTTTATATATAATGATGGTTTGTTTAATCAAGCATGTTGTTTTGTATATATACATATATATATTTGAATTTTTGATGGATTTTAGGGATTATTTAAAAGGAATGCTTAAGTGGTTGTGTTGTGGGAAATTCTGTTCATTTTATTTTGAGTAAATTCTTGTGTAAGACTTATTATCTCTGTTGAGTTTTAGCATGGATATTAAGTGTTTATATTCTCTTGGAAACTTTGAGGGTGTTGAATGAAGTCTATTAGAATTTTATATGTATAGATTTGAATACGAGGGTTTAAGTTTGAACTTGTAAGTGTTTTTTGATTTACAGAGATTATTTTTTTATTATTTCTAGTTTAAATATTTAAGGATGTTGTATGCCTGAGTTTAATGAATGGATTATTTGGATTATTATGATTAATTTTTTGTGACTTGGTTAAGTATAACTATAAAATTATATGTTGTACAATTTGTTTTGATTTTATTATTTTTGGGTCACCATTCCCATACTAGATCTGAATAACTAAGTATTTAGGTAGTATGTTGTATACCTAGATATAAATTTTCACCCTAGATGACTTAGAGTGACCGCATACTTGGATGAGAATCCAAGTTGGTTATCTTGGAATTTATAAAAATGGATTTATTTATTAATCCATTACTATATCATTTGGCAACCTAAAAAAAATTATCCATTCTTCTAATTTATATCGATGATGGGTTGGTTATTTTCATCTCACCTTAGAATCGTGATTACTATCTTTCATTATGTTATATTATCTTGTCAAGATATCCACTGGTTCAAAATATAATTTTTAATAACTCACTTCTCATCCTTGGTTTCTGTAATCACCATCTAATTGATGGTTGGGGTGGTAAAGGTCCTTGATGATTAGAAACATAGGGCTAGTTGGGAGGATTTATCCAATTCAATTACTTGCGACTTCGTGCTTGATGATCTTGTGAACATGAAAAGTAAGTTGGTAATGAATTAATTATGTTAATTACATGTTATTTACTTAATTTATTATGTTTAATATTTAGTATCATATCTTGATTTAATATTTGTATAATTATGTTGGTGCTAACCTATGTTGCTAATGAAATATGAGAAAAGAATGGGAGGTTTAAATATTACTTAAATGGTAAGAAGCTGAAATTGTTATATTACTGAAGGTAATTCATTTCATATTTTAAGTTATTAAATGTTTAATTAGTTATCCTTCCTATTACTAAAGTATTTTATTGATATAATTAACACATAGTTACTCTTTGATTTAATCATATAACCTTATTAAGTTAATATAGATTTCATGTTATTACTAACTTAGAGTAACCTTTGGACTTTATCAATACAATATTGATTTATTTATTTAGTTATATAATCTTTTTTAGTTGGATAATATTGTTTGACGGATATTATGATTAAAGTTACTAAGGCATATACATATTTTTACTTGATGTAGAAACATACAAATTTTGTTAATAGAGTAATCTGGCATAATTATTATAATTGATGTATTTCAATAGATACGAATTTATTTACATATGATATTGTAATCATTAAAAAATGTATATAACATGGAGATTTCTTAGTTGTTTCAGCTATGCATGGATTATTCAATTACACTAGTTGCTGGTGCATACGTAAACATAAATAAAATTCCTTTCACTAATAAACATTCATACATACCTAGTTGCATTTAAAGGTATGTATATTATTTATATTAAATATGAAAGTGCTGCTTTCATTATTTCATTTAATAATAAACATTATATAGAAATGAGTAGTAAAAATTGAGTTTGTTGATTTAAAAAGTCTGCCTATAAAGGGATTGAGTTGGAAGTCTTAAAAAAATTAATATAGTATCGATTTTAAAACTATATAGATTAATAGACTATGGTATTCTATTTCATTTTATGTTGTATAAACAAGTGATGGCCATATGCGTACTTATTGATTTTCATCTCCTTAGACTACATGTGTTTTCATTCTTTATTTAATAGTTGAACTTATTTGCATTGTTACACCATGACACACCCAACATAAAATTGTAAAGGTTCCTTAAGTGGAATATTTTATTTGGGTTCTACTCAACTTGAAACTTGATTAAATTGAATACAAGCTTAGTTTATACTTATTCAAATATATAATATGATAGTTTATTATGCTTGTTCATAATGAAATATATTCCCTTAAATGGTAATGGAAATTATTATATAAAGATAATTGATCCTTTAATAAATTTATTTCTTTGTGAATGGTTAAGGTGATAGTGGTTTATTGGTTTAAATAAATTCTAAGTTATGAATGACTAAAAATATTGGAATATATATATGTTTTTCCCCTTAACCTTATAAATGATTAAATTATTAATGGTTAATTGAATGAATACTCTTAGTTGTATTATTTTTTTGAATTCCTTTCATCTTATTATAATACATTAGCTATGCCAATATAAAGTCATAACATAGATTCAATTATAGGCTACCTATGAAGGTTATTTGATGACTGATGATATTGATCATAACTTTATCACTATGTCACGAATTAACCCTGAGGCCCCTTATAGATACTAGAGTATGGCTTACCTTAACATGTTTTTAATAGCACTTTGACTGATGATTTTAATGTTAGTTTACTTCAGATGATTATGATGTAGGTACCTTAGATAGCTGATATGATATGTTATGTCATGGTTGATGCCCACATTAGATTCAAATTTTTTTATAGATGCAGATTGACATTGATCACTTTTGTAGCTATTGATTTTGCCTTGCAAGGTATGTGTGGGTTCATGTTTATTAAGATTAACTCTTACCCTTCTCATCTATAGTTAATTATAGTTGATTTATCATTTCATGTCTAATGATTCATGCTAAGTTATTATTATCATATTGATAGCGTTCATGTACTAATAATGTCTTATTTGGTAGATGTAGGTACCAAGTCATGAGTTAGGCTTGACATTGAGTTTGGACATATCAGGTATATCATGGGTGATTGAGTAGTCAAAATACCACTCTGACAAGAATATAATGTACTATTTAAAATTGATACATCATCATTATATTTATTTATTTTATTACTTTCCATATTTTTATTGTCATATACTCATGAATATGCATGTTATGTGATGACACGATTAGAGTGTCAAGTTTTGGCTTCGTGGTTCCTTTTGTCTATCCTTGTTTTTTTAGGTCATCTTTGTACTCAACTATCTTTCTTGGGTAATCGAATGTAAAGATATTTAATCGAATAAGGGAATTTCCAACTCAGTTTGATATCCATTCAATTTTTTTTATTGTGTTGATTATGTAGTCAAGGCTGCAACTTCAACCTTTTTGGATTTTTTTGGCTTGAACACCATGAGAATGAATTTATTAACACTGATCAGGGAGATAGATGTAAAAGGTGGTACCTTTGGTACCCTATAGCACTATGTTTCAAGAGTGAGACTAATCCTTCAAGTTCTTGATTCATAGATGCTATATCGATCATACATGAATGGCTGACCAAGGAGTACATCATAAACATCTAGATTGACCACATCACATAAGACCTCATCTTGGAAAAGTTTTATTGCATATTAAATAAGAAACTAGTGGGTGACACAGAGGTCTCTCCCTAGACTCAACCATCCAGTAATGTATGTCTTTGGGTGGGGCTTCATGGACAAATTTAGACTTTTCACAACATTAGTAGAGATTAAATTCTTTTGACTCCCACTATCAAAAATGAAATGTAGAGGCTTACCTTTCACCCATAACTTAGAGTGAAACAACCTTTCCTTGTCATTTGGCCTCTTTTTATGGGTCTATGATGAAGCAATGATGGTATCAAGCTCAACATCTACAGTCTCTTGTTCATCCTCTTTGACTATAGGGTGTGTATGAGGTAAAACAGTAGATGTTGAGGATTGTGACTCAGAAAGTAGGGACTTGATGACTTGATAGTCTCCTTTAGAGTGAGTTCCAGATTTATGGTATTCACACTATTTTCTAGTCTTACCTTCATTTTGCTTCTAATTTTAGCCTCATATTTGACCTTCTTTGTCACTTTTTAATTTTGAAATATAACTCTTTGTATTCATTCTTCCATGCTTCTACTAAAACATCACCATGAACTTGTATGCCTCACCGAAGGTCTTCAAATTAAATATTTCCATTTCCCCTTGCATATACCATTTTAATTCACCATGATATTTGAGAACCTTATGTTTCTCACTTTCTTAGATGCTCGAGCAATCTTGCAGATAAAGAATGAAAATATCAATATAATCTTGAACAGATTGTTCCTTACCTTGGCAAAGTTATTGCCACTCTATGTATAGATCATCATATGATCCAATGGAGTAGTCTTCTTCTTTTATAGATTCTATGAAATCATCTCAAGTAGGTTTTGCATTAAAGCCAATATCATCCATACTAAATCTTTTTTTGTACACTTCTCACCACTTTTTGAAAGGCAATGATGCTTTTAAAAGAGCAAAAGTGATCTTCTCTTTATCAATAAATTTATTTACAAAAATATATGATGACAATTGATCCAACCAATTTTATACTACATTAGCATTGATTTTTCCTTCAAATTTAAGGATATAAAAATTCACCTAGACCTTGAAGGGTGTTGGGGCATTGAAAAGATGTGGGGTTGCAAATCAGGAGCCAAAATTTCCCATCAAAATTAGTTGAAGAATTTTTGTTATAGAATATATGCTTGCTATATTAAAGGGATTCATTCACCATTTCCTTGAAAAGATAAGATTTCTCGGTGTTGTCCACCATTTGAGGTCATTTGGAGTGAATAGGTGGATAGTTTGCTAGATCTTGTATTTTCCACCCAAGCTTCCTATAGTCTGACCTCATCCTTGAGATCATATACTCTTAAGTCAAACCGATTTGATACCATTGATCCAAAACTCAAAGGTTTTGATTGAATAATATTCAAAAACACACAAATAATAATGCTATCTCTGAGAAGAAATGTTTTATTGTTCAAAATTGTAGATACAATATATTTTTATCTATAAGAAGAGATGTTTGATTGCCTTTTTGGGTTACATATATTTTTATACATAATTTGAAGGTATAATGAGGATGTGTAAGGTCATCAATATTAAAAGAGATGAATTGGTTAGACTTTCATGATTTACAACATTACAGAATTTGAGAAATTACTATTTTTAGAAACATATTATTTTTAGACTATACTAATAAATTTGAAATTTGGGGCACTTTTATTTAGTTTTAAAGGGTCAAAACCCACTAAGTAGATATCAGTGCTATTTCATGGTGATCCCCTCATTCTTAGCTTTCCAATGGTTTAAATGGGGATTCAAATGGAGCTATGGTGCAAAAGTTATGGCTCCCAAAATTTATACCACCAATTGGAGTGGGACCATCATCCGAATTATCACCTGAAGGGTTGCCTAGACCATTTCCTAAAGTATTGTCTAGATCATTCCTCCCTCCTTGAAAATCAATGGTCCCCATTTCATCAAGAGTCTTTATCAAGTGTGGTAGTTGGGTCTTGATCTAATTCTCATCTACTGGAGCAAAAATCTATAGATCAAGCTCACCAATATCTAGTTGTTCTATTTGATTGAAGTGTTCAATAGAGGTGGATGATATGAAATGGATACATCATTTAGTGTCATGGGTTAGAACCCAATATATACTTGGAATGAAATGTGCTTTGAGGAGCTATATAAGGCTTGATTATTCACCATTTTTATCTCACCATCAATCTATGGATGGAAGGCCATGAACTTCTTCAGCTTGGTATCCACTCACTTCTATTATTGTGCTGATGGTGTATTCAGGGTTGCAACATCAACCCTTTTGGATTTTTGTGGCTTGACCACCATGAGAATGAATTTATTGGCACTGATCAAGGAGATAATTATAGAAGGTGGTATCTATGGTACCCTATAACATCATGTTCTAAGAGTGAAGGTGATCCTTCGAGTTCTTGATTCATAGATGCCATATCAATCATACATAAATGGCTGACCAAGGAGTACATCGTAAACATCTAGATTAACCACATCACATAAGACCTCATCTTAGAAAGTTTTATTTCATATAAAATAAGAGAATGGTGGGTGAAATAGAGGTTTTGTCCTAAACTCAACCATCCAATATTGTATGGCTTTGGGTGAGGCTTCATGTACAAATTTAGACTTTTCAAACATTAGTTGAGATTAAATTCTTTTGACTTCCACTATCAAGAATGAAATGTAGAGGCTTACCTTTCACCCATAACTTAGAGTGAATTTTTTTTTCCTTATCATCTGGACTCTCCTCATAGGTTTGTGATGAAGTAATGATGGAATCAAGCTCAACATCTACAATCTCTTCTTCATCCTCTTCGACTAAAGGGTGTGTATGAGGTAAAGCAGTAGATGTTGAGGATTGTGACTTAGAAAGTAAGGACTTGATGGCTTGACATTTTTATTTGGAGTGAGTTATAGATTTGTGGTAATCATACCATTTTCTAGTCTTCCAATCTTTTTTATTCCAATTTTGGCCTTGTGTTTGACCTTCTTTGTCACTTTTCCATTTTGAAGGTTGACACTTCATATTCATTCTTCCATGCTTCTGCTCAATCTTCACTGTGAACTTGTATGCCTCACCTAGGGTCTCCAAATTGAAGAGTTCTATTTTGCCTTGTTTATACCATTGTAGTCCACCATGATATTTGAGAAATTTATGTTTTTCACTTTCTTAGATGCCCAATCTCACAAATAGATAAGGAAAAATGTCAGTGTAATCTTGAACAGACTATTCCTTAACTTGGCAAAGTTGTTGCCACTCTATGTACAGATCATCATATGCTTCAATGGGGTAGTATTCTTATTTTATAGCTTCTATGAAATAATCCTAGGCAAGTTACACTTCAAGGCCAATATAATCTGTATAGAATCTCTTTTTGTATACTTCCTACCAATTTTTGACAGGTAATGATGCTTTCAAAAGAGCAAAAGTGATCTTCTCTTTATCAGTGAATTTATTTACAAAAAAATATGATGACAATTGATCCAACCAATTTTTTATTACATCAACATTGATTTTTCCTTCAAATTTAGGGATATTAAAATTCATTTAGACCTTGAAGGGTGTTTGGGAACTGAAAAGATGTGTGGTTGTAGATGAAGATCAAGAATTTTCCATCAAAATTTGTTCAAATTTTTGGGTGAATTATTGCAACATCTATACTTGCTACTTTTAGAGGGCTTCATTCACCATTTCCTTGAAAGGATTGAATGTTTTAGTATTGTTCACCATTTGAGGTCATTTAGAGTGAATAGGTGGATAATCTATTGGATCTTGTATTTTCCATCTAAGCTTCTTGTAGTCTAACCTCATCTTTGAGATCATACACTCTTAAGACAAATCGCTATGATACCATTGATCCAAACCTCAAAAGTCTTGGTTGAAGAATATTTCAAGAACACATAAATAATAATGCTTTCTCTGAGAAGAGATGTTTTATTACTCAAAATTATAGATACAACATATGATTATCTCAAGGAAGAGATGTTTGATTACCTTTTAAGGATACATCTATTTTTATACATAATTTGAAGGTAAGAGGATGATGTGAAGAGTCATCAATCTTGAAGGAAATGAATTAGTTTGAATTTCACGATTTAAAACATTATAGAATTCAAGAAATTACTATTTTTAGAAACTTATTATTTTTAGACTGCACTATTATAGTTGAAATTTGAAGCACTTCCATTTGGTTTTTGGGGGTCAAAACCCATTGATTAGAGCTAGTTTCATCTCACAGTGTTCCCCTCATTCATATCTTTCTAATGGTTTAAATGGAGAGTCAAATGAAGCTATGATGCAAAAGTTATGGATCTTGGAAGTTCTACCACCAATTAGGGTAGGACCATCACCCAAATTATCACTTGAAGGGTTGCCTAGATCATTGCCTAGAGTATTATCTAGATCATTCCTCCCTACTTGAGATGCAATGGTCCCCATTGCATCAAGAGTCTTTATCAAGTGTGGTAGTTGTGTCTTGATCTGATTCTCATCTACTAGATCAAAACTCTGTAGATCAAGATCACTAATGTCTAGTTGTTTTTCTATGACTAAAGTGTTGAATAGAGGTGGATGATATGGAATGCCTACATCATTTGGTGTCATGGGCTTAGAACCTAATACATACATGGAATGGACTATGCTTTGTGGAGTTATGTAGGGCTTGATGGTTCATCATTTCTATATGACCATCAATCTATGGATGGAAGGCCATGAACTTCCTCAACTTGATATCCATTCCCTTCTATTATTGTGTTGATTATGTATTCAGAGCTAAAACATTAGCCCTTTTGGATTTCTATGGCTTGACCACCATGATAATGAATTTATTGGCACTGATTAAAGAGATAGATGTAGAAGTTGGTATCTTTGGTACCTTATAGCATCATGTTCCAAGAATAAGGGTGATACTTTGAGTTCTTGATTCATAGATGCCATGTCGATCATACATGAATGGTTGACCAAGGAGTACATCTTAAACATCCAAATTTACCACATCACATAAGACCTTGTCTTAGAAAAGTTTTATTGTATATGAAAGAAAACACTGGTGGGTGACATAGAGGTTTCTCCATGGACTCAACCATCCAATATTGTATGGCTCTGGGTGAGGCTTCATGGATAGATTTAGAATTTTCAAAACATTAACAAAGATTAAATTCTTTTGACTCCGACTATTAAAAATGAAATGTAGAGGCTTACCTTTCACCCATAACTTAGATTGAAACAACCTTTCCTTGTCATCTAACATCTTCTCATTGGTTTGTGATGAAGCAATGATGGTATCAGGCTTAGTATCAACAATCTCTTCTTCATCCTCTTTGACTTTAGGGTGTGTATGAGGTAAAGAAGTAGATGTTGAGGATTGTGACTTAGAAAGTAGGGACTTGATGGCTTAACATTATTTTTTAGAGTGAGTTACAGATTTGTGATAATCACACCATTTCACAGTCTTCTCTTCCTTTTTCTTCCAATTTTGGCCTCATGTTTGACCTTCTTGGTCACTTTTCCATTTTGAAGGCTGACTCTTCATATTCATTCTTCTATGCTTTTGCTCAATCCTCACCATGAACTTGTATGCCTCACTGAGGGTCTCCAAATTGAAGAGTTTAATTTTCCCCTGTATATACCATTATAGTCCACTATGATATTTGAGAACATTATTTTTCTCACTTTCCTAGATGCCCTATCTCATAGATAGAGAATGAAAAATGTCAATGTAATCTTGAACAAATTATTCCTTACCTTGGCAAAGTTGTTTCCACTCTATGTAAAAATCATCATATGCTTGAGTGGGGTAGTATTCTTCCTTTATAGCTTCTATAAAATTATCCTAGGTAGGTTCCACCTCATGGCCAACATCATTTTTGCTAAATCTCTTTTTGTACATTTCTCAATAATTTTTGATAGACAATGATGCTTTAAATAGAGAAAAAGTGATCTTCTCTTTATTAGTGAATTTATTTACAAAAAAATATGAATACAATTGATCCAACTGATTTTATACTCCATCAGCATTGATTTTGCCTTTGAATGTGGGGATATCAAAAATCACCTAGACCTTGGAGGATGTTGGGGCACTAAAAAGATGTGGGGTTGTAGATGAGGAGATATAATTTCTCATCGAATTTTGTTAAAGAATTTGAGAATTTTTTTGTAGCATATACACTTCCTACTATTGGATGGATTCATTCACCATTTCCTTGAAAGGATCAGATGTGTCAGTGTTGTCTACCATCTGAGGTCATTTGGAGAGAACAGGTGGATAGTCTACTGGATCTTGTATTTTCCATCTAAGCTTCCTGTAGTCTAAACTCATCCTTGAGACAACACACTCTTAAGACAATATTATTTGATACCACTAATCCAAAACTTGAAATTCTTGATTGAATTGTTTTTTAAGAACATAAATAATAATTCTATATCTAAGAAGAGATGTTTTGTTGCTCAAAATTATAGATACAACATATGTTTATCTCTAGAAATAGATGTTTGATAGCCTTTTTAGGATACGCCTATTTTTATACATACTTTTAAGGTAGGATGAGGATGTGGAAGGTAACCACTCTTGAAGGAGATGAATTGGTTTGACTTTCATGATTTACAACATTACAAAATTCAAGAAATTACTATTTTTAGAAACTTACTATTTTTAGACTGCTCTACTAAAGTTAAAATTTGTGGCACTTCTATTTAGTTTTTAGGGGTCAAAACCCATTGAGTAGAGATTAATTATATTTCAAGGCATTCTTCTCATTCTTATCTTTCCAACAGTTCAAATGGGTAGTCAAATAGAGCTATGGTGCAAAAGCTATGGTTTCTAGAAGTTCTACCAGTAATTGGGGTAGGACAGTCACCCGAATTATCACCTGAAGTGTTTCCCATATCATTACCTGAAGTGTTTTCTAGATCATTTGTTATTCCTTGATAATTAATGGTCCCCATTGCATCAAGATTCTTTATCAAGTATGATAGTTGTGTCTTGATTTGATTCTTATCTATCGAAGTAAAACTTTATAGATCAAGCTCACCAATGTCTATTTGTTTTGCTATGACTAAAGTGTTCAATAGAGGTGGATGATATGAAATGAATACATCATTTGGTGTCATGGGTTATAACCCAATGCATAATTGGAATGGACTATGCTTTATAGAGATATATAGGGCTTGATTATTTACCATTTCTATCTGACCATCAATCTATGGATGGAAAGCCATGAACTTCCTTAGTTTGGTATCCATTTATTTCTATTATTGTACTAATTATGTATTCAAGGTTAAAACATTGGACCTTTTAGATTTATCTAGATTGAATACCATGAGAGCAAATTTCTTGGCACTAATCAAGAAGATAGATGTATAAGATGGTACCTTTGGTACCCTATAGCATCGTGTTCCAAAAGTGAGGGTGATCCTTCAAAATCTTGATTCATAGATGTCATGTTGATCATACATGAATGGCTAACCAAGGATTAAATCACAAACATCCAAATTGACCACATCACACAAGACCTCATCTTGAAAAGGTTTTATTTCATATAAAAGAAGACACTAGTGGATGACATAGAGGTTTCTCCTTGGACTCAACCATCTAATATTGTATGGCTTTAGGTGAGGCTTTATGGACAGATTTAGAATTTTCACAATATTAGTAGAGATTAAGTTCTTTTAACTTCCACTATCAAGAATGAAATGTAGAGGATTACCTTTCACCCATAACTTAGAGTGAAACAACTTTTCCTTGTCATCTAGCCTCTCCTCATGGGTATGTAATGAATCAATAATGACATCAAGCTCAACATCTATAATCTCTTCTTCATCCTCTTTGACTATAGGGTGTGTATGAGTTAAATCAGTAGATGTTGAAGATTGTGACTTAGAAATTAGGAACTTGATGGCTTGACATTCTTCTTTGGAGTGAGTTTTAGATTTGTGGTAATCACACCATTTTCTAGTCTTCCCTTCTTTTTGCTTCCAATTTTGGCCTTGTGTTTGACCTTCTTTATCACTTTTCCATTTTGAAGGCTGACTCTTCGTATTCATTCTTCCATGCTTATGCTCAATATTCACCATGAACTTGTATGCCTCATTAAGGGTTTCCAAATTGAAGAGTTCTATTCCACTCATATATACCATTGTATTCCACCATGATATTTGAGAACCTTATGTTTCTCACTTTCTTGGATACCCAATCTCACAGATAAAGAATGAAAAATGTCAGTGTAATCTTGAATAGACTGTTCCTTACCTTGGCAAAGTTTTTGCCACTCTATGTACAAATCATCATATGCTTCAATGGGGTAGTATTCTTCCTTTATAGCTTCTATGAAATCATCCCAGGATAGATTTTCCTCAAGGCTAATATCATCCATATGAAATCTCTTTTTGTACACTTCCCATCAATTTTTGACAAGTAATGATGATTTCAAAAGAGCAAAAGTGATCTTCTCTTTATCAGTGAATTTATTTATAGAAACATATGATGATAATTTATCCAACCAATTTTATACTACATTAGAATTTATTTTTCCTTCAAATGTAGGGATATCAAAATTTATCTGGACCTTGAAGGGTATTGGGGTACTGAAAAGATATGGGGTTTTAGATGAAGAGAAAGAATTTCTCATCAAAATTTGTTGAAAATTTTAGGAAAATTATTGTAGCATCCATAATTTTTGTTGTTGG
Source organism: Torreya grandis (assembly GCA_037957365.1). Taxonomy (NCBI): domain Eukaryota; kingdom Viridiplantae; phylum Streptophyta; class Pinopsida; order Cupressales; family Taxaceae; genus Torreya; species Torreya grandis. The sequence goes on from JARHVA010001654.1 coordinate 2,972,963, forward strand.
ATGGCTTCATTCACCATTTCCTTGAAAGTATCAGATGTTTTGATATTGTTTGTCATTTAAGGTCATTTGGAGTGAACAAGTGGATAGTTTGTTGGATCTTGTATTTTCCACCTAAGCTTCCTGTATTCTGACCTCGTCCTCAGGATCATACACTCTTAAGACAAATCCCTCTAATGCCACTTATCTAAAACTCAAAATTCTTGGTTGAATAATATTTCAAAAACACACAAATAAAAATGCTATCTCTGAGAAGAGATGTTTTATTACTCAAAATTGTAGATACAACATATGCTTATCTCTAGGAAGAGATGTCTAATTGTATTTTCAGGATACATCTATTTTTATACATACTCTTAAGGTAGGAAGAGGATGTGAAAGGTCACAAATCTTGAAGGAGATGAATTGGTTTGAATTTTATGGCTTACAACATTATAGAATTTGAGAAATTACTATTTTTAGAAACTTACTATTTTTAGATTGAGATACTAAAATTGAAATATGAGACACATTCATTTGGTTTTTAGGTGTCAAAACCCACTGAGTTTAGCTCAGTTCTATCTCATAGTATTCCCCTCATTCTTATATTTCCAATGGTTTAAATGGGGAGTAAAACGAAGCTATGGTATAAAAGTTATGGCTCCCAGAAGTTCTACCACTAATTTGGGTAGGACCATTTCCTAAATTGTGGCTTGAAGGGTTACCCAGATCATTACTCAAAGTGTTGTTTAGATCATTCCTCCCTCCTTGAGAAGTAATGGTCCCCATTACATCAAGAGTCTTTATCAAGTGTGGTAGTTGTGTCTTGATTTGTTTCTCATCTATTATAGTAAAACTCTACAGATCAAGCTCACCAATGTCTAGTTATTCTGTTATGAATGAAGTGTTTAATAGAGGTGGATGATATGGAATGACTACATCATTTAGAGTCACAGGTTGGAACCTGATGCATACTTAGAATGGACTATACTTTGTGGAGCTATGTAGGACCTGATTGTTCACTATTTTTGTCTGACCATCAATTTGTGGATTGAAGGCCATGGACTTCTTTAGCTTGGTATCCATTTACTTCTATTATTATATTGATTATGTATTCATGGATACAACATATATCCTTTTGGATTTTTATGGCTTGACTACCATGAGAATAAATTTATTGGCATTGATTAGGGAGATAGATGTAAAAAGTGATACCTTTGGTACCCTGTATACCATGTTCCAAGAGTGAGGGTGACCCTCCAAGTTTTTCATTCATAGATTCCATGTGGATCATACATGAATGACTAACCAAGGAGTACATCATAAAAATCTATATTTAACACATCACACAAGACCTCATCTTGGAAAGGTTTTATTACATATGAAAAAAGACACTAGTGAATCACATAGAGGTTTTTTCCTAGACTCAACCATTCAATATTGTATGGATTTGGGTGAGGTTTCATGAATAGATTTAGAATTTTCACAACATTAGTAGAGATTAAATTCTTTTGACTCCCACTATTAAGAATGAAATGTAGAGTCTTACCTTTCACCCATAACTTAGAGAAAAACAACATTTCCTTGTCATCTGACCTCTCCTCATGGGTTTGTGATGAAGCAATGATGGCATCAGGCTCATCATCAAAAATTTATTCTTTATCCTCTTCGACTACAAGGTGTGTGTGAGGTAAAGCAGTAGATGTTGAGGATTGTGACTCAAAAAGTAGGAACTTAATAGATGGACATTTTTCTTTGGAGTAAGTTCTATATTTATAGTAATCACACCATTTTTTAGTCTTCCCTTCCATTTGATTCCAATTTTAGCTTTAATTTTGACCTTCTTTGTTACTTTCTATTTTGAAGGCTAACTCTTCATATTCATTCTTCCACACTTCTGCTCAATCTTCACCATGAACTTATATGCCTCATCGATGGTCTCCAAATTAAAGAGTTCCATCTCCCCCCATATATACTATTATATTCCACCATGATATTTGATAACCTTGTGTTTCTAAATTTCTTAGATGCACAGTCTCATAGATAGAGAATAAAAAATGTCAATGTAATCTTGAATAGATTGTTCTTAACCTTAGAAAATTTGTTGCCACTCTATGTACATATCATCATATGCTCTAATGGGGTAGTATTCTTCCTTTATAGCTTCTATGAAATTATCCCAAGTAGGTTTCACCTCAAGGCCAATATCATCCGTACTGATTCTCTTTTTGTATATTTCTCACCAATTTTTGATAGACAATGATGCTTTCAATAGAGAAAAAGTGATCTTCTCTTTATTAGTGAATTTATTTATAAAAAAATATGATGACAATTGATCCAACTAATTTTTTATTGAATTAGCATTGATTTTGCATTCAAATATAGGGATATCAAAATTCACCTAAACCTTAGAGGGTGTTGGGACATTGAAAAGATGTGGGGTTAAAGATAAGGAGATAGAATTTTTTATCAAAATTTGTTAAAGAATTTGGGTGAATTTTTTTAGCATCTATGCTTCCTACTATTGGAGGGCTTCATTCACTATTTCATTGAAAGGATCAAATGTCTAGATGTTGTTTGCCATCTGAGGTCATTTAAAGTGAACAGGTGGATAGTCTGCTAAATCTTGTATTTTCTATCCATGTTTCTTGTAGTCTAACCTCATCCTCAAGATCATACACTCTTAAGACAATCCACTCTAATACCACTAATTTAAAACTTGAAAGTCTTGATTGAATAATTTTTTAAGAGCACACAAATAATTATTCTATCTCTGAGAAGAGATGTTTTATTACTCAAAATTATAGATATAATGTATGTTTATCTCTAGGAAGAGATGGCTGATTGATTGTTTGAGATACACCATTTTTATACATACTTTTAAGGTAGAAGGAGGATGTGGAAGGTCACCAATATTGAAGGAGATGAATTGGTTTGACTTTCATGATTTATAACATTATAGAATTTGAGAAATTACTATTTTTAGAAAATTACTATTTTTAGACTTTACTATTAAAATTAGAATTTGGGGCACTTTAATTTGGTTTTCATAGGTTAAAACCCACTAATTAAATTTCAGTTCCATTTCACAGTCTTCCCCTCATTCTTAGCTTTCTAATGATTCAAACGGGGAGTCAAAAGGAGCTATGGTGCAAAAGTTATGACTCCTGAAAGTTTTACCACCAATTAGGGTAAGACTATCACCCAAATTGTCACCTAAAAGGTTACTCAGATCATTACCTGAAGTGTTTTTTAGATAATTCCTCTCTCTTTTAGAATTAACTATCCCCATTGTATCAAGTGTGTAATTTGTGACTTGATCTAATTCTCATCTACTAGAGAAAAACTCTATAGATCAAGCTCACCAATGTCTAATTGTTCTGCTATGACTAAGTTATTCAATAGAGGTGGATGATATGGAATGGATACATCATTTAGTGTCATGGGATGGAACTCGATGCATACTTTGAATAGACTATGCTTTATAGAGTTATGTAACACCTGATTGTTCACCATTTTTAGCTGATCATCAATCAATGGATGGAAGGCCATGAACTTCCTCAGCTTAGTATCCATTCACTTGTATTATTATCTTGATTATGTAGTCAGGGCTAAAAAATCAGCCCTTATGGATTTTTGTGGCTTGACCACCATGAAAATTAATTTTTTGGCACTGATTAGGGAGATAAATGTAGAAGGTGGTACCTCTAGTACCCTGTAGCACCTTGTTCCAAGAGTGAGGGTGATCCTTTGAGTTCTTGATTCATAAATTCCATGTCGATCATGCATGAATGGCTGACTAAGGATTACATCACAAACATCTAGATTGACCACATCATACAAGACCTCATCTTTGAAAGGTTTTATTGCATATAAAATAAGATACTGGTAGGTGACATAGAGGTTTCTCCATAGAATCAACCATCCAATACTGTATGGCTTTGGGTGAAGTTTCATGGATAGATTTAGACTTTTCACAACATTAGTAGAGATTAAATTATTTTGAATTCCACTATCAAGAATGCAATGTAGAGGCTTAATTTTCACCCATAACTTAGAGTGAAATAACTTTTCCTTGTCATTTGGCCTCTCCTCTTGGGTTTGTGATGAAGTAATGATGGCATTAGGCTTAGCATCTACAATCTCTTCTTAATCCTCTTTGATTGTAGGGCGTGTATGAGGTAAAGTAGTAGATGTTGAAGATTGTGACTCAGAAATTAGGGACTTGATGACTCGACATTCTTCATTAGAGTGAGTTCTAAATTTGTAGTAATCACACTATTTCATAGTCTTCGCTTCCTTTTTATTCTAATTTTTGACTCGTGTTTGACCTTCTTTATCATTTTCCTATTTTGAAAGTTGACTTTTCATATTAATTCTTCTATGCTTCTGCTCAATCTTCACCATGAACTTGTATGCCTCACCAAGGGTTTCCAAATTGAAGAGTTTCATTTCCCCCATATATACCATTGTAATCCACGTAATATTTGGGAACCTTGTGTTTCTCACTTTCTTGGATGCCTAATCTCATAGATAGAGAATGAAAAATTTTAGTGTAATCTTGAATAAACTATTCCTTACTTTGGTAAAGTTGTTTCCACTCTATGTATAGATCATCATATGCTCTAATGGAGTTGTATTCTTATTTTATAGCTTCTATGAAATCATCTAAGGTAGGTTATACCTCAAGGCCAATATCATCCATACTGAATCTCTTTTTTTACACTTCCCACCAATTTTTGATAGGTAATGATTCTTGCATAAGAGTAAAAGTGATCTTCTCTTTATCGATGAATTTATTTATAGAAAAATATGATGAAAATTGATCTAACCGATTTTTTTCTACATCAGTATTAATTTTGCCTTCAAATGTAGGGATATCAAAATTCACCCGGACCTTAAAGGGTGTTGGGGTACTAAAAATATGTGGGTTTGTAGATGAGGAGCCATAATTTCTCATCAAAATTTGTTAAAGAATTTAGGTGAATTTTTGTAGCATCTACGCTTGCTACTATTGGAGGGCTTCATTCACCATTTCCTTAAATGGATCAAATGTCTCAATGTTGTCCACTATTTGAGGTCATTTGGAGTGAATAGGTGGATAGTCTACTAGATCTTTTATTTTTCACTCAAGCTTCATATATCCTGACCTCATCCTTGAGATCATACACTCTTAAGACAAAGTATACTGATACCACTGATCTAAAACTTGAAAGTCTTGGTTGAAGAATATTTCAAAACACATAAATAATAATGTGATCTATGAGAAGAGATGTTTTATTATTCAAAATTATAGATACAACATATGTTTATCTCTAGGAAGAGATGTTTGATTACCTTTTTAGGCTACATCTATTTTTATACATACATTGAATATAGGAGGATGATGTGGAAGGTCACCAATATTGAAGGAGATGAATTGGTTTGACTACCATGATTTACAACATTACAGAATTCAATAAATTACTATTTTTAGAAACTTACTATTTTTAGACTATACTATTAAAGTTAAAAATTATGATACTTCTATTTGGGTTTTAGGGGTCAAAACCTAGTGAGTAGAGCTCACTGCCATCTCATGATGTTCCCCTCATTTTTAGCTTTCCAACTATTTAAATAGAGAGTCAAATAGAGCTATGGTGTAAAATTTATGGCTCTCAGAAGTTCTACCACCAATTGAAGTAGGACTGTCACTCGAATTATCACCTGAAAGGTTGTTTGGATCATTATTTGAAGTGTTGTACAAATCATTCCTCCCTCCTTGAGAAGCAATGGTCCCCATTGCATCAAGAGTATTTATCAAGTGTGGCAGTTGTGTCTTGATCTAATTCTCATATACTAGAGTAAAATTTTATAGATCAAGCTCACCAATGTTAAGTTGTTCTACTATGACTAAAGTGTTCAATAGAGGTGGATGATATCAAATCTACATTATTTGATGTCATGGGTTGGAATCTGATGCATACTTGCAATGGACTATGCTTTGTGGATCTATGTAGGGCCTGATTATTTACCATTTCTATCTAACCATCAATATATGGTTAGAGGGCCATGAAATTCCTCATCTTGGTATCCATTTGCTTGTATTATTGTGTTGATTATGTAGTCAAGGTTGTAACATTTGCCCTTTTGGATTTTTTTGGCTTGACCACCATGAGAATGAATTTCTTAGCACTGATTAGGGAGATAGATGTATAAGGTGGTACCTCTGGTACCTTGTATCACCATGCTCCAAGATTAAGGATGATCTTTCAAGTTCTTGATTCATAGATGTCATGTCAATCATACATGAATTTCTAACCAGGGAGTACATCGTAAACATCTAGATTGACCACATCACACAAGATCTCAACTTGGAAAGGTTTTATTGCATATGAAAGAAGACATTGGTGGGTGATATAGAGGTTTCTTCTTAGACTCAACCATCCAATACTATATGGTTTTAGGTGAGGCTTCATGGATAGATTTAAACTTTTCACAACATTAGCAGAGATTAAATTCTTTTGACTCTCACAATCAAAAATGAAATGTAGAGGCTTACCTTTCACCCATAACTTAGAGTGAAACAACCTTTCCTTGTCATTTGGCCTCTCCTTGTGGGTCTATGATGAATCAAGGATGACATTAGGATTAGTATCTATAATCTCTTCTTCATCCTCTTTGACTATAGGATGTGTATGAGGTAAATCAATAGATGTTGAGGATTGTGACTTAGAAAGTAGGGACTTGATGGCTTGACATTTTTATTTGGAGTGAGTTCCACATTTGTGGTAATCACACCATTTCCAAGTCTTCTTTTCTTTTTTATTATAATTTTGGCCTTGTGTTTGACTTTCTTTATCACTTTTTAATTTTGAAGGAAGACTCTTCATATTTATTCTTTCATACTTCTACTCAATCTTCATCGTAAATTTTATATGCCTCATCGAGGGTCTCCAAATTGAAGAGTTCCATTTACACTGTATATACCATTGTAGTCCACCATGATATTTCAAAACCTTATGTTTCTCACTTTTTTGGATTTCTAATCTCACATATAGAGAATGAAAAATATCAGTGTAATCTTGAGCAAACTGTTCCTTACCTTAGTAAAGCTGTTACCACTCTATATATAGATCATCATATACTCCAATGGGGTAGTATTATTCCTTTACAACTTCTATGCAATCATCCCAGGTAGGTTCCACATCAAGGCCAATATCATCTATACTGAATCTCTTTTTATACACTTTTCACCAATTTTTGATAAGCAATGATGCTTTCAAAAGAGCAAAAGTGATCTTCTTTTTTTCGATGAATTTATTTACAAAAAAATATGATGATAATTGATCCAACCAATTTTATACTACATCAAATTTTATTTTGCCTCCAAATGTAGGGATATCAAAATTCACCTAGACCTTGAAGGGTGTTGGGGCACTAAAAAGATGTGGGGTTGCAGATGAAAAGCCAAAATTTCTCATCAAAATTTATTAAAGAATTTGGGTGAATTGTTGAGGCATATACACTTACTTCTATTGGAGGGATTCATTCACCATTTCCTTGAAAGGATTTGATGTTTCAGTGTTGTTCACCATTTGAGGTCGTTTGGAGTGAACAAGTGGATAGTTTGTTGGATCTTGTATTTTCCACCCAAGCTTTTTGTAGTCTGACCTCATCCTTAGGATCATACACTCTTAAGACAAACCACTCTGATACCACTGATCTAAAACTTGAAAGTCTTGGTTGAAGAATATTTTAATAACACACAAATAATAATGTTATCTCTGAGAAGAGATGTTTTATTTCTAAAAATTGTAAATACAACATATGCTTATCTCTAGGAAGAGATTTCATATTGCATTTTTTGGATACATCTAATTTTAAGGTAGGAGGAGGATATGCAAGGTCACCAATCTCAAATGAGATGAATTGGTTCAACTTCCATGATTTACAACATTATAGAATTCAAGAAATTACTATTTTTAAAAACTTATTATTAAACTCACTACTAAAGTTTAAATTTGGGGCACTTTATTTAAGTTTTAGTGGTTAAAATACACTGAGTAGAGATAGTGACATCTCACAGCATTCCCCTCATTCTTAGCTTTCCAATGATTCAAATGGACCTATGGTGAAAAAATTATAGCTCTCAAAAGTTCTACCACCAATTAGGGTAGGATCGTCACCCAAATTGTCACCTAATGGGTTGCCCAGATCATTGCTTGAAGTGTTGTCCATATCATTCCTCCCTCATTGAGAAGCAATAGTCCCCATTGCATCAAGAGTCTTTATCAAGTGTGGTAATTGTGTCTTGATTTGATTCTCATCTACTATAGAAAAACTCTATAGATCAAGCTCACCAATGTCTAGTTATTCTGCTATGACTGAAGTGTTCAATAAAGGTGGATGATATGAAATGGCTACATCATTTAGTGTCATGAGTTGGAACCTGATACATAATTGGAATGGACTATGATTTGTAGAGCTATGTAGGGCCTGATTGTTCACCATTTTTGTCTAATCATCAATCTATAAATAGAAGGCCATAAACTTTCTCAACTTGGTATCCATTCAATTTTATTGTTGTGTTGATTGTGTAGTTATAGCTACAACATCGACCTTTTTGGATTTTTGTAGCTTGAACACCATGAGAATGAATTTTTTGGCACTGATCAAGGAGAGAGATATAAAAGGTGGTACCTCTAGTACCCTATAAAATCATGTTCCAAGAGTGAGAGGGATCCTTCAAGTTCTTGATTCATAAATGCCATGTCAATCATACATGAATGACTAACCAAGGAGTACATCAAAAACATCTAGATTGATCACATCACACAAGACCTCATCTTGGAAAGGTTTTATTTCATATGAAAGAAGACACTAGTGGGTGAATCGAGGTTTCTCCATGGACTCAACCATCCAATACTATATGGCTTTGGGTGAGGCTTCATGGATAGATTTAGACTTTTTAAAACATTAGTAGAGATTAAATTCTTTTGACTCCCACTATCAAGAATGAAATTTAGAGGCTTACCTTTCACCCATAAATTAGAGTGAAATAACTTTTCCTTATCATCTGGCCTCTTCTCATGGGTTTGCGATGAAGCAATGATGGCATTAGGCTCAACATCTATAATATCTTCTTCATCCTCTTTGACTTTAGGGTGTGTATGAGGTAAAGCAATAGATGTTGAGGGTTGTGACTCAAAAAGTAGGGACTTGATGGCTCAACATTATTCTTTGGAGTGAGTTATAGATTTGTGGTAATCACACCATTTCATAGTCTTCCCTTCCTTTTGCTTCTAATTTTGGCCTCATGTTTGACCTTCTTTGTCACTTTTCCATTTTGAAGGTTGACTCTTCATATTCATTCTTCCATGCTTCTACTCAATCTTCATCACGAAATTGTATGCCTCATCATGGGTAGTCAAATTGAAGAGTTTAATTTCCTCCCATATATATAATTGTATTCCACCATGATATTTGATAACCTTATGTTTCTCACTTTCCTGGATGCCCAATCTCACAAATAGAGAATAAAAAATGTCAGTGTAATCTTGAATAGACTATTCCATACCTTGGAAAAGTTATTGCCACTCTATGTACAGATCATCATATGCTCTAATGGGGTAGTATTCTTCCTTTATAACTTCTATGAAATCATCCATAGTAGGTTCCACCTCAAGGCCAATATCATCCATACTGAATCTCTTTTTATACACTTTCCACTAAATTTTTAACAGGCAATGGTGCTTTCAAAAGATAAAAAGTGATCTTCTCTTTATTAGTGAATTTATTTATAGAAAAATACAATGACAATTGATCCGACCAATTTTTTATAGCATCAACATTTATGTTGCCTTCAAATGTAGGGATATCAAAACTCACCTGGACTTTTAAGGGTTTTGGGGCACTAAAAAGATGTGGAGTTGTAGATGAGGAGCCAAAATTTCCCATCAAAATTTGTTGAAGAATTTAGGCAAATTGTTACAACATCTACACTTGCTACTATTAGAGGGATTCATTTACCATTTCCTTGAAAGGATTGGATATCTCGATATTGTCCATCATTTGAGGTCATTTGGAGCGAATAGGTGGATAGTCTACTGGATCTTATATTTTCTACCCAAGTTTCCTATAGTCTGACCTCATTCTTAGGATCATACACTCTTAAGACATATCACTTTGATACCACTGATCCAAAACTCAAAATTCTTGGTTGAATAATATTTCAAGAACACACTAATAATAATGCTATCTCTGAGAAGAGATATTTTATTATTCAAAATTATAGATATAACATATGCTTATCTCTACGAAGAGATGTCTAATTTCTTTTTTAGGCTACATCTATTTTTATACATACTTTGAATGAATGAGGAGGATGTGGAAGATCACCAATCTAAAAGGAGATGAATTGGTTTGACTTCTACAATTTACAACATTACAAAATTTGATAAATTATTATTTTTGAAAACTTACTATTTTTTTACTACACTATTAAAGTTGAAATTTGGGTTACTTTTATTTAATTTTTTAGGGTTAAAATCCACTAAGAAAAGCTCAGTGCCATCTCATGGCATTCCTTTCATTCTTAAATTTCTAATAGTTCAAATGGGGAGTCAAATGGAGCTATGGTGCAAAATTTATGGCTCCCAAAAGTTCTACCACCGATTGGGGTAGGACTGTCACCCAAATTATCACTTGAAGGGTTGCTCATATCATTACCTAAAGTGTTATATGGATCATAATCATATAGTGGTTGTGTGATTGTTAGGATTGTCTAGGGTGAGATAGGCACCTTTACACTGATTTGGAGAGTGGTGGATGAATGATTTGGCTATTTGATCTCCTAGGATAGATCACTATAGGAGGGTGTTAGATAGATTGGTGGCTTGGGATATCATATAGAGACCCTATGGAATATTTCTTAGATGCCCTGAGTATGGACAATAGTTGTGGTATATGAGGTTCAGTTATTAGTTACATGATGATTGGAATAAATTATATGAGTACTTTTAGTATGAGCATGTGACTACACAATTTGGGGTACCACATGATGTGCCCCCAATAGCATAAGTGTGGATAAGGAATGCATGGGCACCAAATAGAGTAGGAGCTCATGGGAAGCCTACTAAGGTCAAGTTGGCACCATTACCATTAGATGCATAGGATGCAACTATAAATATTCCTAATGTAGATGACATTGGATGTATAATGTCATATACCACATGGTGGGCTAGGGATTAGTAGGCTCCATTATATCCTATTAATGGGGGGAATGCCCTTGAGTATAAGGAGCCTACCCCGATCTAGATGATGGGAGGTAAGGTTTGATTTTTTTTTAGTTTGGTACATATTTATGTTTTTTTTAGTTTTTTCAAAAGTGTATGTACAATGTAGTGTTGTATTTTGTGCATAGGTACAGTTGAAGGTGCTCAGGATGAAGCACAAGCGAGTGGAGGAGGTGGAAATGATGTGTTTTGGGAGACCATCATTGAGTCAACACTCTAAGATATTACACATAATTTACTTGATAATGCTATGGAAGAGGGTTTGATATATCACATGACTATTAAAGCTGGTGTGTATGCTCATTTGTTCGATAAGGCTACTATAATTATGGTTACATATGTTAGGGAAATGGGAGAGAGGGATGAGCTGAGGGTAGAGCTAGATAGGCATAGGATGGCTCCACCTAATTTGGGATTGGTGATTAAATGGATCATGGATGAATATAAAAAACTTTAGAGGAAATATACGGACTTGTGTAAGGAGAATGGTTGACTACTGGAGCATGAGATCCATCTTAAGAGGCATTTAGGAACTCGAGGAGGTACAGGGTCATCGAGTGCTAAGGTAGACTATGGGAATAGTACTGGAGGAGAGAGTGAGACTAAGAGTAAGGGCATGACACCCATTCATGAATGTTTTTACTTTAATATGATGTATATGTTTTGAAAAAATTATTATATATATGGATACTAGGCTAATTTTGATTCATGTGCATTGTGTTTATTGATTTTGGTAGAGATTGGCACATTTGTTACAAATGTTTAATTTTGAATTGGTTGATTTGGTATTGGTGTTTTGGATTGTATATGTTTTGGAAAAATGGTTCTTGGGATATGTGATTTGAATTTTTTATAAGTGTGATGTTAGGTTTAGGTGTGATGTTTAATTTTGATTTGTAAGCAAAAATTTGTTGGTTTTTGTAATTAGTAAATTATTTGGATAAGCTGAGTCGGTTTTAAAATTTGGAACTTATTTGGATAAGTTGATTTATTTGAATATTGGTAAAATAAGACTTTGTAAGATCTAGATTTTGATAAGTTAGTGTTGACTACATATAGTTATTGGAAATTTGGAATGTTAGTTGTTAGTATGTGTGGATGTAAGATAGCATGCTTATGCGTATTACTTCCTTGAGAGTGGCTCAATCGTTAAAAGGTTAGCTATACCTTTGGATCCATGATTGCCATCCTAAGTGAATCTATGAACTGGTGCTAGTATGAATATATCTCATATCACTCTGTGTTATATCAATATTTGAACCCTGATAGCCAACTAAACAAGTGTCCATACTACTCATGTTGTGTAAGAATATGCTTTGTATCTGATACTATCTATTATGTATTAATTTTAGCTAAATGTGGAGATTATAAAAAATGTCACCCTATTGGGTGTGTAATAGAAACTATGTGCTTTGAATAAGGCTCATTTATCCATAATTATATACCCTATGGCCTTTGTTGTGATGTGTAGGATTGAGAAATATATCAAGATGAGGCTGAAACCTATGATGGGGTCTCATTCAATATTAACCATGGTAGTTTGCTACGTGAGATAGGACCTAAAAAATCTAGATATAGTGAATATTTATCATGCGCTATACTTTGTTTTAGTGCCTATGATGTGGGTTCATTCAATCTTAACAATAAAAGATTGATGTGTGAGATAGGACCCAAAAAATTTGGCCTTAATGAATATTTCTCATGGGTAGTATGTTGTTGCAGTACCTATGACTCTATTAGATTTGTATATGGAACTACACTATGTATTACTCAGACTATAGTGTTATATGTAGGTTTCTCATGTTTTAATAGTTTTCAAACCTTCTAAATAGGTGGAATATGAGATCTCCTAAGAGGCTCTATCCTAGAACCTGCATTATTCTCAAGATGAGTGACCGATGATTCTTATAAAGGAATTTCCTAGGATGACTGTCATAGATGAATGAGGTATATGGTTCCATGATGGAGGAGATCTTGGTGTCCCCTATGTGAATGTTATGATGCCATTATCAACACATCTATTAATGTAATCTTTGATTCCATAACAATCATCATCTTTATATCTATAAATATGATGATTGTTATAAAAGGGATGATGTGGTTGTCTATGTAAGAGATGTGGATCTCATCTATGAGTATAAAGTAATGGGATTAACCTCCTAGCTAGTAGTGTTGATAATATGTTTGATGGGTTATCTCGCTCTAAATCAAATGGTAGTGGTGGCTTGTTGCTATTCTCTATAGTGTATAATGTAGGTTGTGCTCTAGAAACTATCTCTTTATTTTTAACCGGTTGCTTTTCTAGTTGTGTTCTCCTATATTGTTTAAGACATGGTGGATGTTGGATGCTAAAAGCTGTAGATATTGTTGTCAAATATAGAGTAATCTAATCAACTGAATCTACCTCAATCAATCCCAATTTCTTTTCCAAAGCTATAACTTTATAGCATAAGTGCCTAAAAGAAGACTTTGTCTAATATACTAGATGCTTGAGGAGAGGTTGGTGAAGCCCCTTAGTAAAGATATGTTAAATCTCTAAATATATTGGGTTGTATATCAATATTATCATGTGATTCTTAAATTTTAAGATATAATCACTAACTGGCTCTTAAGTATTATGATGTAAAGTTTTAAGTTTATCACATGTCACATGAGGGCTTATATTTTCAATGTAATGTCTAAGAAATGACTACTCTAAGTCATTATATTTGTGCAAGGAGCCAACATGGAGTAGATGAAAGAACAAATTTTGTGCTTCCCCTAGTAATGTCTACTGGAATAATTTCAATAGAATCAAAGGACTCGCATGAGATGGCAAAGCCTTCCAAAAGGTTTTCAAGTGTAAAAATGGATCTCTAGTTCCATCAAAGTGAGGCAATGATAGTATCTAGAAATGTTTAAGCAATGAATATTTTATGAATGTCTTCATAATTAGGTTACCATGTAGATCATTGTCATCCATCCAAGAATTATAAGCATTATTTTCCAAGGTAAGGAGATGTACTTGGTGTTTTAATTCACCTACTGCATGCATTAAAGAGATTATCTCCTAGGATGGTACATTAGTATCTTGAAGTGGTTCATTTAATCATTGAATTTGATTGTTAAGTTTAGCCATGGGAATGCTACATTTAGAAATTGGATCATAAAGAGGGGGTGTGCTCACTTAGACCTTGGGATTAATGGTAACTTAGACCTTATTATAGGGATGTGGGATACCATTCTCTTTAGGTGAAGAGTGTGAACTAGGTTCTATTGTAGTGAGGGGTGGCTTGGGAGATTCATTGGTATCTTTATGTTTTAGTGAATAACATTCTAATTGAGTAGAATATGTGATGTTAGAATTATCATGTGCATTAGTTGAAATAAAATTATTCATAGAAGTAGAACCAACATTTGATGTTTCATTATTTTTGAGAGGAGGAATGAGAGAAGAGTTAGAGGCATGAGATGCATATTATTATTCACTATATGCATAATAATAATTATTGTTCCATGCATTATTATAATGGTAATATTGTTCATAATCACTTTCATTTTCATATTCATTTGCATGTTCACTATCATACTCATTATCACTTCCATCATTGCTAGGGAGAGGTGTAAGAGAAGAATTTAATTCCTTTCTAATATGCAATAAATTATCATTGGAAATTGGAAAATCATGTGTATCCATGCTATCCATGGATGGAGTACATGCATTATTTTCATGAAAGTAAGAGAAAGAGATTTATCATTTATATCTTCTTTTGACAAAGTAGAGTTAATAACATGAGATGTATTATTTGAATAATGCATTGGTAATTTGATTTTATTGAATTTATATTATTGTATTTTGAACATAATAGTAGAGAGCGAGAGAGAGAGAGAGAGAGAGAGAGAGAGAGAGAGAGAGAGAGAGAGATCACATGGAAGAAAATTATCACCTATTAGAGGTTCCCTTGTAGTTCATGACTAATTTGTTCATTTAGAACATTGTGCATATGAGAATGAGGTGAGAATTATTTTTACCATTTATCAAAAGTATTTTCTTTAGAAGAAGGAATAAAAGAGATAGGTTTGAGAGGAGAAGATGCATCTACTTTTTCATCACTATCACTTTCATTTGAATGATAATATTTTTCAATGCAATGATAGTAATTATCTTCATTGTAAATAAAATCATTTTCCACATTTCTAGCTAATGTAAAATTTTGTAAATTTATCCATTCATTGCCATAATAATGAGAAAAATTTAAAAATTGATATATAAGATGAAAGGGAAGAGGTGCCGTAGTGACCATTTTATTTCTTTCACCAAAGAGAGTGTGCAAGAGTATTATTAATCAAATAAATGAAAATATAACTATGAACATAGAGATTTTGAAATGAATTTTGATAATTCAAACAATTTGTAGAAATTTAAAACTATTTTTTTTTTAAATTATAAGGGAGGCAAAATTAGATTTAAGGACCTAGTTTAGAAATCTAGGGTTTTTGGATAGGGTTTTTAGAATTTTTGAAAATTATGCCAATAATTTAAATTCTAAAATAGTGTGGAATAGAATAAATTCACAAAAAAAAATTTAAAAAATTAGAATTTGGAAATTAAATTTTTGCACAAGAAAAATACTAATATCAAAATTTTGAAATTATTTTTGACAAAGGAAACAATTTGAAAAAATTCCAAATTTAATTTCTAAAAATAGTAGGAGAGGAAGGCTTAGGGTTTGAGGACCTAGTTTAGAAATCTAGGGTTTTTGGCTAGGGTTTTATAATTTTTGAAAATTATGACAATAATTTAAATTATAAAAATAGTTTTGAGCAGAATAATTGTGCAAAAATTTGAAAAAAAATAAATCAAAAATTTGTAATTTAATTTTTGCACAAAATATCAAGGATAACCCCTAAGGTGGCCTAGGGTTTTTAAATTTTTTTGAAGTAAGTCAGGTTCACCAAATGTTTTATTGTTTATGTTAAACTAGTGTTTTAGTTCATAAATAATAAGGGGTCTAGAGTAAGGTAAACTAGTCAATAATTATACCATAATTAACCTATCGATTAGTTAAACTTGATTATAATTTAGACTTTCTAAAAATAATAAAAGAGTAAGGAGAAATTAAACTTAGCATTAAACTATGCTGATCCAACTGAGATAGAGATTGATATTGGCTATGTAGGGATAGGAGACTATCGTAAATAGGAATCTAGAGTTCATTTCTTGATTGGATGGGAGCACCAAAAGTGGACACCTTAGGGTCTGGCACTATAGTCTTATCCTGACACTATTGTCTTGATGATCCAAGCTTTTTGGGTTTTGTTCACCATGCCTATGTGACCTTGTGTGTGAAATTTTAGAAGTTGTAAGTCAATAGAGCTCATTTTAAATCCATTTTAATCTCAAAACCCTATATTCATCTACACACATGCAAACAATAAATACATCAAAATCAAAAGGGGGAAAACTAGGTTAGGGGAAGAATGATCACATAATATAGAACCCATGTTGTTTTGATTATTACCTCTATTCATCCTCAAACTAGGGTCTCAAATTTGATGTAGTTCTCCCTTAGGAAGCATGTGTAATCAATGTGTATGATAGATGCAAGAATGATATTTTACATAGGCCCTTCCTTGATCAAGCATGCAAATCTATGTGTGATGCAAAATGTTGAGCTATATTATTGACTAATTTTTAAGTATTTAGTGTGATAAAGTAGGAAGTCCTAGATATAAAATGCCTTGTGTAGTTATTTATATAGGAGACTCTTTATTATGAGTTTGGGATATTTAATTGATTTTTAGATGACATTAAAAGACTTAAAGATGAAGCTAAAAAAGGGTTAAGACTCATGAATCAAGAGAAATTAACCATTAGAGCTTAATTTGAAGTTGGACAATAGTGTCACAAACTAGACACCTTAAAGTCCATAACTGTAGTCCTATTCGGGCAATATTGTCTTGATTTGATGGGACATGAGGGGATGGAAATAAGATGGGAAACCTAACATGGATAAGGTGGAATGACCATTTGAAAGGCTCGGGATAACTAAGAACGATAAAAAATGTGTCTAGGGTATGAAGCAAGACCAAAACAAGTGACAAAAGGACATGGATAAATGAGAATAAAGGTCATATTCTCCAGTCAGAGTCTCTTATGAAAGGACTATGAAAAGACATGATATTTTTTGTTGCTTGATCAATTTAAGGTGTATATATAGCATAACAATTACAAGGCTCTTATTTTGAGGGAAGTCATAACAAGGCCTTCATTCCTACCCTCAAAAGAGTGGGAAATAAACAAGGGTTTTGTCATAGAGATCACAACCTCTACCAATCAAAAATCAACTTTTAGAACACTCAGAACAACAACCAAAACCTAAACAAGATAGAGTAGACTAGAAAAGTAGTGATGAATATAGAATAGTCATCAAAAATATCAAAGGACAAGAACACCAAAATTAGACTACATCACTGGATACCATGGCTTCCTATATTCTATCCTCTTGTCTAGATAATAAAAAACCCTTATTTTCCAAAAATAAATAGAAAGGCAAGTTTAGTTAAAGTTTTATTAGCTATAGTTTAGTTTAGATTGGGTAGTTTCAGTATAGGTTTTTTAGAGAATCTAGATATAGGAGGCATCATGCACAATGTAATGTCTCTCACTTCTAGTTTTATATTGGGTAGTTGGTATAACTTCCAAATTAGAATCCATGTTATAAACATTAGTGATCAGGGGTAATGTGCACAACACATTTGCCTTATTCTTTTTTTTAGTTCATTGCATAACCTAGGTATTCTCAGTAGTTGTATTCCTTATTCTATCTACAAGTGGTTAGCATCATTTTGAATTCATTTTTCATACAATCCTAGTTCTCAATTTTAGAGTGGCTTTCATACAAGCCTAATATCCACCTCTCAAAGTGGCTAAAATCGACCTATTTTCTAGTACACATTCAACTATCCACACCACCTTTTTAGATTATAGATCATTCATAGGCTTCAAAATCTATCTCACACAACACACATTCATACCAATATCATTTCATAGATTCACTTAGTGGGCAAAGATGAAGCCAAAGGACCATCTAGCCTTTATATTCTTTAGACACCTACTTAGAGGGATTAGACACATAGTCTAAACATTGATTAAAACACACATGATCATATAGCTTCACTTAATGGGAGATGATGGAGCCAAAGGGACATCCTCTGTATTCTCGAGCCACCCTTGGGGAATTGAGCACTCATCTCTATTTGTGATATTATCCTTGGTACATCACATACCCAACATTACCTAACATCACTCAACACCATTCAACATCACTCAACATCACACATATTCATGGGATTCACCCTTGTAGGTAAGTTTAGGTACACTTTCTAATTTTTCTTTATCTTAGTATTTCACTTTATTGCCTCACTAGAATAAGGGATGGGGGGGGTGTAGTCATATAAAATGTCCAAATTGGTAGTTTGAGTGTGGATTGTGACACCCTATCCATAGGTCCTTCTTACATACTCTTGTGACCCTTATAGACACCTTTTTACTCATTTTTAGTCATTTGTAGAAAATTATAAACCCTGATTCCAACTAAGCCAAACTCTATTTCCTAGGATAATCCTATCCCCTTAGGTTATAATCTTATAATATAGGAGCACCATACTTAGACTATAGCATTGGGCCCTAAGGTGTCTCATTTCTAATGCTCTTGTTTATTTACACTTTGATCCCCAATGGTCATTTTCATCTGATTCATATCCTTCATTATGTCAACCTAGCATGAATACATCTAACCCATGAGCAATATATCTCTATAAAAGCCTATCTAAAGTTCATTTACAAGGGAGGTGACCAATCTTACAAATCAAGCAAAAATACAAACAAAATTACTAAGACAAATCTCCTTATTCTCTATATATAGTCACCTAACATAGCTACAAACATATTCAAACCCTCATACCAGTCCCTAGCCACCGCAATCACTCTCAATTTGGTATTTTTACATCTATAACACACTATCACATAAATCACACTAGGTGAGAGAAATACATATGGCTTGATCCCTCTTTAGAGTATTGGTATGTATGTAGCATGCCCACACAAGGGGTGTGTTATAGCCCCATCCCCCTTTTTAAAGTGATTCAAATCTCATTTATCAATAATGATGGAGGGTTAAGGATTTGAATACTAAATCATCTCTATAATGAGCTCTACCAATATTTAATACCAAAGATTTCATAAGCAAGATCACATAGGAACATCGTACATAACCCAAAAAACTCAAATCTATGTGAGTAGTTTAGACAATAGCTGTAAGAGTGGACTATAGCACTAGACCCTGAAGTGCCCTATTTTTTGTGCTCCTATCCTTTCACTGAATGAAATCTATATTCTAATTTGTGACATTTTCCCAGCCTTGCATAGCCAGTTTTAGACCTTGTCTCAATCATCTTAGCCTATGTCTAGCTAAGTCATTATTTCTTCCTATTTATTTACTATTTAAAAAAACCAATTGCACAAAGTAGGACTTTAATTATCTCAATATTATTTACTAATTTATCAATATAGAACCTTAACTAAAATAAGAATAAAACTCCATTATTCCCAAATAAAGTTAAATCAGAAACCATATTACCTACATTGACCTTTTACTCACTACAGATCCATCCAAATCTATCTTAGTCATGACACTAGGCAACTTTCCCAGATACATTTTCCTCTATAACTTAAACTTCCCAAATTGATTTTTAATAACACTAAAACATTAGTAAAAATAGATAGGTCCATCATTTCCAAATAACTTTCCAAATTGAACTCATTTTATTGAAAGGTCATATCATTCCTTTAAATTCAAATATGCCATATCACATTTTTTGGAGTTGCTTGCAAACAATTTCCCAATTTCTTTGTTCTTGAAGGTAAAGCACAAAATACTTCTCTAATTATTATTAGACTTACCCACACCATATGAAATTATAGATGCAACATTAATTACATAAGTTTCTCTACATACGTGAATTATATATTAGTGTATAACTCAATTAATGGTCAAGCTTGGACAAAAAATAACTCAGCATATAATGAAGACCCAATCTATAACTAAAAAAATAATTAAATAAATATAAACAAAGCAATCTTTAACTAACTTATAGATTAATTTTTGTCCAAGCTTGATAATCCACCAAAAATAATTAATAACCAATAATAATTAAATTTAATCAAATAGTTCACTATAATTAATTAATTAATATAATTAAATATGAGTTATAGATATACGTATATCTATAACTTAGCATGGGTCTTCTTTATATTATAAGCTTGTATCAGAACTAAGGGAATCATAATTAATTTCATATTCCTATTATAACCTTGTGTATTTCTTATGGTTTTTGTAGATTCTCGTGGTGTAATTTATATTTGGTATATGTGTTTAATTAAATAAAAATTTCACGTATTTCTATGTCTAACCTAGTAGGGTTGTTACATGTGGTATTAGAGCTGTGGCTCAAATTCTAGGACCTAATGAGTCCATTAGTATTTTTATGTCTTTCTATTCACTAGTGTGAAACAAGTGACATGAAGTATTACACTAGTTTTTTGGACTTATGGTGCCTCAATATAGAATCATGCACACCATGATTTGAGTATTAAGACTTGATAGATCCTCCTATATAGATTGGTGAATTTTTTAAGTATGTGATATTTGTAAAATATGCATGGTTTAATGAGTATGTATCCTTAGGATCTCTAGTACCCACTTAGAATTTTTATAGGGTTGGCTTATCAAATGCCCCAATGGTGATGGTTATATTTGAGGCATGGGTAGACAAGTATATAACGTAGTTCATGAGTTATGAAAAAAATACTTATACCATAGTTGATCACTTAGATCAAAAAAATCAAGTGTGATTATATCCTTATTGGTAATCAAGTCATATTTGCCATTTGTGTTTTGTGTTATGAGTGTTTATAAGTACAAGATACTTCACATTTAATATGAATACAGTGCTTTAATTTTTGTGCCTTATTTTCACTAATCCTAGGAATGAAAAATCTTATAAGACCAGTTTTAGTTAGTACCACCTAGGGTGGTGGGAATTCTCTTGTAGTAGAGAGTAGATGCCATGGGTGAAAATTCCTTGTGTTAGGTGTTTGTTAATGGTTAACACCCTTATGTTTTTTTGTGGATTTTGGAAGAGGTATCACCTCTCAGAGTGGGAATAGAGGTGAGTTGTCACTCCCTCATTTTATTTTGACATCATTTTAAGCCCTGAGAGGATTCTTATTTTTTTATGATTATTTTGACCTTATCTTCTTTGAGATTTTGGGATCAGTGTCTTTTACTTCTTACTAACAAATAAGTTAGAGAATTGGATGGATCGATACCTCTTTGAGGATAATATATTTATATTATGAGTTTGGAAATAAATTATCATAGTTAAAATCTATAGTTATGCATATTTTACTTGGGCGTTATAGACTGTAGTCATTAATTATAGTATGGGATAGAAATTAATATAAGATTCATTCATGTGTTTGATGGAATAAATGTATGATTTGGTTACTCATATGTATAACATATTATATGATGTATTTGCTAAGTAGGATGTAAATTAAATTAATATTATGGTTGAATTATATTTGACCAATTTTCATTGATTATACAAAGTAAAGAATGAGATGGACTTCATTGGCTTATTAGTATCATGATGACAGATGAAGGCAGTCTAATCAAGTGGTGTGTATGAATTTGATTGATCTAGATCATGATTATTATTATTTATTATTTATAAAACTTTGGGCTAAAGTATGTTTAGTGATGCATTATCATTTAATGAGTATGATTCACATGTTTGTATGATATCTTTTAATAAAATAGATGTATATGATACACTGCATGTTTATTTTAGAATAATACAACATATGGGTATTTACTTGTCTCTCTAGATTCCTGCACCATCACTATATACTCATCCATGAAGGGAGGGTCATTTCCTAATGGTATTAATACATGAGATCATTGGTTCATGGTTAGCGTGTAAAAGCACTCAGATGATGTTTTCCCTCCCCATAATAGTACTACTTATCAAGATGAAACTTGAGATTACCTTAGGTATATGAAGCTCAAGAACTATACTCTAGGGAATCCATGTATCTTATTTGTACATTATAATGTATTGTACTTATTATTGAAAATTTTCATGAGGATTTGTAATTATTGGTTATTACATATTGATAGTGGTAACTATATATTTATATGAGCTCTACTTGAGTTGTTATGTTTACTTTCTATGTTCATATTATGACGTGTACTCTCATGATATTAGAGATCAATATTATTTGATGTATTATACTTATTATTATCACCTTGTGTATTTATTATGGTTCCTATAGATTTGTGTGGTTTAATCTATATTTGGTATATGTGTTTAATTAAAATAATCATCTATTTATATGTCTTACTTAGTAGGGCTATTGCATGTGGTAGATAACCTAGTCACAGATGAGTAGATAGTGATGGTATAAGAATCTAGAGAGACAAGCAAGTACCTATGTGAAATATGATTCTAAAATAAACATGCAGTGTATCATAAAATTTTGATTTATTAAAATATATCACACAAACATGTGAATCACACTCATGAAATGATAATGTATCACTAAACATACTTTGGCCAAAATTTTTACAAATACTAATAATAATAATCTAGATCAATCAAATTCATACACACCACTTGATCAGACTGCCTTCATCTGTCATTGTGACACTAGTAAGCTATTGAAGTCCATCTCACTCCTTACTTTATATCAACAATATAGATTGGTCAAATATAATTCAACCACAAGATTCATTTAATTTACATTCTACTATCAAATACATCATATAACATGATAAATATAAGAGTAGCCAAAGCATAAATTTATTCTATCAAATACATGAATGAATCTTACATCAATTTATATCCCATACTATAAATAATGACTACAGTCTAGACCACTTGGGTAAAACATATGTGACTATAGATTTCAACTATCACAATTTGTTTCCAAATAGACTACTCCCTATGATAATCCCTATTAACACAGTATAGTATTATTAAGACATAACCCTTAGTTTTTCCATAGCTGGTCACATAAAATAGTTGTAAGTACATAGAAACATAAGCTTTTATTCATATAACTAGGTATAGTGAAATAAGTCATTGTTCCTATGGAATATAATAACATATAAACATAGCATTCATATTAGTATGTGTTACACTCTCAAAGATTATATGCAATCATACATAAAGTCTTATCAACTAATACAAAACATGCTACTGATAGCAATAATCAACATGCAAATAATAAATCATACAAATATAGATGTAAGTTAAACATAATGATTACAAATGTACCATCCAGATAAAACATCCATGTATTCTATAGAACTCTATGATATCCCATACTATTATAGGTTCCCAACTACATAAATACACATAACTAAATTTACATTTATAAGAATTTAAATTACCCATATATATAACAATAATTAAGCATGTATAAGATTATACCACCTGAGTATTCTCTAAATTAAAACTATATACTAGATTTTAAAGCAACATAACATATATGTTGTCACTAAGATTTGTACCCTTTGAGGATATGTTTAAGTTATCCTCATCTAAGTTATAAAATTGAAACACCTCTAGTCTTGTGGATAGTCTATGAATGAGGTAAATCTCTAGATAGGGTTAGCTCCCTTGATGTACCACTTTGGATCACTACTACACCTAAAACTTAGGGGGGGAAGTTGAGAGAAAACTAAAAGCAAACTATCATAAAGGAGGTGATACACTAAATTAGTTGATGAATTCTAACTAGCTTCATGTTACACATGAGAACAAGGGACTATCTACACATACACTTCTCTAATCTACATCTTCTCACATCAATGTTTCGTTATTGAGGTTGTGATGAATGTCTAAGTGAGGAGGATTAGACAAGAGGCCTAGAATGGCACTTTTTGAGTAGACCAACTCAATAAACCTTGACACCTCAATATAAAACTTAACATGACCTAGAACAAGAAGCTTTCCAACTTCAAATAGGTGAGAGAATGAAACAACCATGCTAAGGAAACAAAAGTCATCACTTATGCAAGATCAATCATCCAAGTAAAACACACTATGAACAATCATGGAAGAGGTGAAAAATAAATATTCGTATTGGTCTATGGCAAGTAAATTATGATGGCTTCACCATAATAAGGTAGAGCATAAGTTACAATGGCCAAAATGGCTAGTTCTTATAGAACTTAAGAGAGATAAAAAAAGAGATAAGTCTAAGGGTCACAAGGACACTTTTCAATATGAGTGAATTTATTAATTGTGTATAAGAAAAAAGATGTGGAATGAACCACTAAAGGTCATGAAGTACAAGTTTCTATACAAGGTATGAAACTCTTGCAAAGTGGCATGAAACTCCTCATTCTAGCTTATAAAAATACCTTCATGATTTGGACCTATTTAAACATCCCAAAACTTATTAAGGGAAGGTCTAATGATTATAATTAATGGAAATTATTTCAAACATGCCTCTCCATGCATTGGTTGCAAGTGTGGTCATCTGGAACCTTCCCAAAATGATTTATCACCATCTTCAATCCAAATAACTCCTCTTTCATGTACCCTGCACACTTATCCTTAAATTTGTCTTTAGTTTCCCATGAAAATCCATGGGAAGTATTTTATGACACTTTAAAAGACTCTCCATGGCCTTAGAATTATTAGGCACACCTTAAAAATACATCCACTTGAAGTTTTCACACTTCTCCCTGCTTGGTCACTATGTTAGTTTGACTAGCTAAGATAAAGTAGTTGGTTGAGGCACTTAAGAGTTATTCCAAGGCATGAAATTAACATGGGGATTTAGCTTAAATCCTAATCTTCCCTCTCATATGATTCGTATCTCTTAAAACCTCTTACAACTTACAAAATGTAAAAAACTATAAAAAAAATCCTTTTGTACAAATCATCCTGATGGGAAGTAGCCTAAGAGTTTCTAATACAATATCCAATCCTTTTTATGGACAAACTATGTCAACTTGATAGCTATCCAAGCTTTTTTTCTCCATCGAGTCTCTTTTAAGGGTTTAGTAGGGTTTTAGGCAACTTTTTAGTCTTAATATTTATTCATAAAACCATGACATTGGAAATAATAAAAAATGCCACAAATATTATGTTAGGTGACCCTAATAACCACTCCAAACTTCTTTGGGCTCCATGCATATCCTCAGAAAAGATATGAGTATTTGAAATCACCCCATCGAGCTTGCTTCCACCTTTCCTACATGCTTGGCTTGTATCTAAGCTAGAAGTAACTTTAATATAATTTTCCTTTACAATTTTGAGTATTTTACACATTTTAAGTGACCTTTTACAAATTCTTAAATAGGTTTTAATGCTCATCTCATGCCACAATTGGAATTGACCCTTTATATGGCCTATAGACCTAAATATGCTTAGCAAGCTTGACTGCAACTCTAAGGGTTTAGACCTCCCTATTGGGATCCTCTTTTATATGATATATATTTTATGTTTTCATATATTTTTTAAAACCCCCTACATCTTCCTATAATGTCAAAACAACCCCTAGTTCATCCTTTTATACACTTGCCTCTAAACCTACAAGTTTGTGCATCTAGGAAAGTGCCCTCTATCTAAGATAAAATAGAGGGAAATTCTCCTATTTTTTTAGACCAAATGACTATTCTATAGTATTAATCATGTTCCCTAGTTTATCTACCAAGTTTCAGCTTTTGGTTCTAATATTAAATCCTCCAAAAGCATAAAAAAACTAAAATAGACTTGTTAAGAAAAGACTATCTGTAGGGTTTAAGATTGTGTATTGTAGGGAACCTAGTTAAGACCTGATCTATAATTGTTTTATATTGTAAAAAATATATAAGTATTTTAATTCTCATAATGGATATTTTATAATCTTTATTTCACACTTTGACCTCTCAAGGACCCTTCATACTCTTGCCTAGTCCAGACTACATGCACAAATTCCTGTCTATGTATAATTCCCTGATTATGTCTCTATTTTTTATGAAACCTATAGATAATACTATATGAAAAATATTGATAATGATTATTTTGGGTCCCCTTAGATTTATTATTGGAGTTTGAAATTTTTTTGGGCATATATGATTCATAGTCAAGCTGTATCAATATTAAAAACAACCTTCTTATTCCCTGCTTGAGATAGTCAATAGTAATTGACTTATTTTGGAGAAAATAAGCCTGATAATACACATTTACATTTTAAAAATGTAATAATTTTCCCTTGATAATCCTATAATAAAAACTTTCCACTAAAAAGGTTAGTATATTCATGCCTAAACCCTTTTCATGAATGATGCAGGAAATTGTACCTAGTTGTAGATGAAGGTTTCAAAAGGTAGGTACCTATGGGTGCTAATGGGAGACAAAACATAGTCCATGAACCTTTTTGATGATCCCTTAAGTTATATTACTCTTTTAAATCATATATAACCATCCTAACATGGTGGTATGGTTAGGATTTCCAACTTGGAATGTAAGGTTGCTCAAAGATTCATATTTTTGTAGATATCATTGATTGAGTTTAATGCATAAAATGATAACTTTAGGTTTCTTAATAATCATCTTCCCTTAGATATTTTCCTCTCAAACCTTGTGGATCTCTTGTCCTATGTAGATACTATAGGACATAACCATCTAGATGCCTCAAAATTCCTATCAACCTTATCATATGTCCTTGACAAAAAGGCTCAAGTGTTATGTTTTCACTCTAGGGATTTGATCCCTGAGTAGTTTGGATAATAGTGGTAGGAGTGGAATATAGCACCAGACCCTGAAGTGTCTTTTTTTGGGTGCTCTTATCCTTTCATTGAATAAAATCTATATTCTAATTTGTGACATTGTCCTAGTCCTACGTAGCTAGTTTCAAACCTTGTCTCTGTCTTAACTTATTTCTAGCTAAGTCATTATTTATTCCTATTTATTTACTATTTTTAAAAAAACCAATTGCATAAATCAAGACTATAATTATCTCAATATTATTTATTGGTTTATTAATCTATACCCTTAAATAAAAGAAGAATAAAACTCCATTATTCCTAAATAAAGTTAAATCATAAACCATATTACCTACATTGACCTTTGACTCACTGTAAATCCATCCAAGTCTATCTTAGTCATGACACTAGGCAACTTTCCCAGATAATTTTTCTCTGGAACTTAAAATTTCCAAATTGATTTTTAACAAAACTAGAACATTAGTATAAATATATATCTCTACCCTTTCCCAATAACTTTCCAAATTCACCTCATTTTATTGAAAGGTCATATCATTCCTTTCAATCCAAATATGCCATATCACATTTTTTGGAGTTGCTTGCAAACAATTTACCAAGTTCTTCATTATTGAAGGTAAAGCACAAAATACTTCTAACTATTCTTAGACTTACCCACACCATATGAAATTAAAGATGCAACATTAATTACATAAGATTTTCTACATATGTGAATTATATATTAGTATATAGCTTAGTTAATGGTCAAGCTTGGATAGAAAATAACTCAACATATAATGAAGACCCAATCTATAACTACAAAAAAAATTAAATAAATATAAACAAAGCAATCATTAACTAAGTTATAGATTAATTTTTTTCCAAGCTTGATAATCCACTAAAAATAATTAATAACAATAATAATTAAATTTAATCAAATAGTTCACTATAATTAATTAATTAATATAATTAATTATGAGTTATAGATATATGTATATCTATAACTCAACATGGGTTTGATTTATATTAGAAGTTTATATCATAACTAAGGGCATCATAATTAATTTCATAATCATATTATCACCTTGTGTATTTATTATGGTTTTTACATATTCTTGTGGTGTAATCTATATTTGGTATATGTGTTTAATTAAATAAAATTTCATGTATTTCTATGTCTAACCTAGCAAGGTTTTTACATATGGTATAAGAGTTGTGGCTCAAACTGTAGGACCTAATGAGTCCATTATTATTTTTGTGTCTTTCTATTCACCAATGTGAACCAAGTGACATGAAGTATTGCACTAGTGTTTTGAACTTGTGGTGCCTTAATGCAAAATCATGCACACCATGATTTGAGTATTTAGAATTGATAAATCCTCTTATATGGATTGGTGACTTTTATAAGTATGTGATATTTATGAAATATGCATATTTTAATGAGTATGTATCTTTAGGATCTCTAGTAACCACTTAGAATTGTTATAGGGTTGGCTTATCGAATGCCCCAATGGTGATGGTTATATATGAGGCTTGGGTAGACAAGTATATAACGTACTTCATGAGTTATGAAAAAAAAAAGTATACCATAGTTGATCACTTAGATCGAAAAACTCAAGTGTGATTCTATCCTTATTGGTAATCATGTCACCTTTTCCATTGGTGTTTTGTGTTGTCAGTGTTTATAAGTACAAGATGCTTCACACTTATTTTAGATAAAATGATTTAATTTTTGTGCCTTATTTTCACTAATCCTAGGAATGGAAAATCTTATAAGATCATTTTTAGTTAGTACAACCTGGGGTGGTGGGAATTATCTTGTAGTAGAGTGTAGATGTGTTGGGTGAGAATTCCTTGTGTTAGGAGTTTGTTAATGGCTGACACCCTTATGTTTTTTGTTTTTTTTGGAAGAGGTGTCACCTCTCATAGTGGGAATAGAGGTGATTTGTCACTCCCTCATTTTCTCTTGACATCATTTTAATCCCTAAGAGGATTCTTCTTTTTTGATGATTGTTTTAACCTTATTTTCTTTGAGATTATGGGATAAATGTCTTCTACTTATTGTTGAAAAATAAGTTGTAGAATTAGATGGATTGATACCTCTTTGAGGATAGTATATTTCTCTTTTGAGTTTGTAAATAAATTATGGTAGTTTGTTAATGGCTGACACCCTTATGTTTTTTGTTTTTTTTGGAAGAGGTGTCACCTCTCATAGTGGGAATAGAGGTGATTTGTCACTCCCTCATTTTCTCTTGACATCATTTTAATCCCTAAGAGGATTCTTCTTTTTTGATGATTGTTTTAACCTTATTTTCTTTGAGATTATGGGATAAATGTCTTCTACTTATTGTTGAAAAATAAGTTGTAGAATTAGATGGATTGATACCTCTTTGAGGATAGTATATTTCTCTTTTGAGTTTGTAAATAAATTATGGTAGTTAAAATCTATAGTTATGCATATTTTAATTGGGTGGTATAGACTGTAGTCATTAAATCTAGTATGGGATAGAAATTAATGTAAGATTCATTCATGTGTTTGATATAATAAATGTATGCTTTGGTTACTCCTATGTATAACATATTATATGATGTATTTTCTATGTAGGATGTAAATTAAATGAATGTTATGGTTGAATTATATTTGCCCAATTCGCATTGATGATACAAACTAAAGAATGAGATGGACTTCATTGGCTTACTAGTATCACGATGATAGATGAAGGTAGTCTGATCAAGTGGTGTGTATGAATTTGATTGATCTAGATCATTATTATTTATTATTTATAAAAATTTGAGCCAAATTATGTTTAGTGATGCATTATCATTTCATGAGTATGATTCACATGTTTGTGTAATATCTTATAATATAACATATTTCTATGATACACTACATATTTAGTTTAGAATCATACAACATACGGGTATTTAGTTGTCTCTCTATATTCCTGGACCATCA
Source organism: Torreya grandis (assembly GCA_037957365.1). Taxonomy (NCBI): domain Eukaryota; kingdom Viridiplantae; phylum Streptophyta; class Pinopsida; order Cupressales; family Taxaceae; genus Torreya; species Torreya grandis. Next base: position 3,002,977 of record JARHVA010001654.1, read on the forward strand.
CTATATACTTATCCATAAAGGGAGTGTCATTTCCTAATTGAATTAGTAAAGGGGATCATTGGTCTATTTTTAGTGTGGAAAAATTCTTAGATGATGTTTTCCCTCCCCACAATAGTACTACTTTACAAGATGACACTTTAGATTACCATAGGTACATGAAGCTCGATAACTATGCTCTAGGGAATCCATGTATCTTATTTGTACATTATAATTTACTATACGTATTATTTAAGATTTTCATGAAGATTTGTAATTATTAGTTATTTCATATTGATAGTGGTAACTATACATTTATATCAGCTCTGATTGAGTTATTATGTTTACTTTCTATGTTAATATTATGACATGTACTCTCATGATATTAGAGATTAATATTATGTGATATAGTATGCTTGTTATTATTATCATATTATGTATTTATTATGGTTTCTATAGATTTTTGTGGTGTATTCTATATTTGGTATATGTGTTTAATTAAAATAATCACATATTGCTATGTCTTACTCAATAGGGTTGTTACATGTGGTACATAATCTAGTCATAGATGAGTAGAGAGTGATGGTATAGAAATCTAAAGAGACCAAAAGTACCCATGTGAATTATGATTATAAACTAAACATTCAATGCATCATAAAAATCTATTCCATTTAAATATATCGTATAAACATGTAAATCACACTCATGAAATGGTAATGTCTCACCAAACATACTTTAGCCAAAAAATTTACTACTACTACTACTACTACTAATAATAATAATAATAATAATAATAATAATAATAATAATCAAATTCATATATACCACTTGATCAGACTGCCTTCATCTGTCATTGTAACACTAGTAAGTTAGTGAAGTCCATCTCACTCCTTAATCTTTATCAACAATATAGATTGGTGAAATATAATTCAACCACAAGATTCATTTAAATTACATCCTACTATCAAAAACATCATGTAACATGTTAAATATAGGAATAACCAAAGCATACATTTATTCCATCAAATACATGAATAAATCTTACATCAATTTCTATCCCATACTAGAAATAATAACTATAGTCTATACCACCTGGGTAAAATACACGTGACTGTAGATTTTTATTATCACAATTTGTTTCTAAACACACTAATCCATATGATAACCCATATTACCATAGGATAGTATTATTAATACATAACCACTATTTTTTCCATAGCTGGTCACATAAAATAGTTTTAAGTACATGGAAACATAATCTTTTATTCATATAACTAGGTATAGTGAAATAAGTCACTATTCCCATGGAAAATAATAACATACCAACATAGAATCCATATTAGTATACATTACACTCTCAAAGATTATATGCATGCATACATAAATTCTTACCAACTAATATAAAACATGCCACTCATAATAATAATCAACATGCATATAGTAAATCATACAAATGTAGATGTAAGTCTAAACATAATGTTTTCAATATGTACCATCCGGATACAAAAAACATGTATTATATATAACTCTATGATATCCCATAATATCATAAGTTCCCAACTACATAAATAAACATAACTAAATTTTACATTTCCAATAATTTAAATGACATGTATACATAATAACAATTAAGCATGTACAAGATTATACCACCTGGGTATTCCCTAAATTAAAATTACATACTAGATTTTAAGACAATATAACATATATGTTATCACTAATATTTTCACCCTTTGAGGAGATGTCTAAGATCTCCTCATCCAAGTGGTATAATTGAAACACCTCTAGGCTTGTGGATAGCCTATGAATGAGATGAATCTTTAGATATGGTTAGCTCCCTTGATGTACCACTTTGGATCACTACTACACCTAAACTTTAGCGGCGGGGGGCGGGGGGGGGAGGGAGAGATAAAATTTAAATAAAATTATCCTAAGGGAGGTGATACACCAAATTAGTTGATGACTTCCAATCAGATGCATGTTACACATGAGAATAAGGGATTAACTAAACGTACACTTCTCTAATCTACATCTTCTCACATCAATGTTTCATTATAGAGGTTATGATGAATGTATAAGTTAGAGGACTAAAAAAGAGGCCTATAATGGAAATATTTAAGTTCACTAACTCACTAAACCTTGATACTTCAATATAACACTTCACATGACTTACAAGAAGAAGTTTTTTAACTGCAAATAGGTGAGAGAATGAAATAAGTATGCTAAGGAAATAAGAGTCATCACTTATGCAAGATCAATCATCCAAGTAAAACACACTATGAATAGTCATGGAAGAGATAAAAAGTTATCACACTATGAATAGTCATGAAAAAGGTAAAAAATTAGTAGTCTTATTGATCCATGATATGCAAATGAGGATGGCTTCAGCATAATTAGGTGGAGCATAAGTTACAATGGTTAAAATGGCTAGTTCTTATAGAAATTGAGAGAGAGAGAAGAAGAGATAAATACAAGGGTAAAAATGAAACTTTTCAAGATAATATAATCAGTTACTTATGCATGAAAAAATTATGTGTAATTAAATGTTAAAGGTCATGAAGTAAAGTGTCCATACAAGGCATGAAACTCTTACAAAGTGGCATGAAACTCCTCATTCTAGCTCAAAAAACTCCTTCATGATTTAGACCTATTTAAACATCCAAAAAATTATTAGGAGAAGTTATAATGATTATATTTAATGTAAAGGCTTTCATGCATTCCTCTCCATGCATTGGTTGTAGTCCTAGTCATCTAGAACCTTCCCAAAATGAGTTATCACCATCTATAAACCAAATAATTCTTCTTTCATGCACCTTGCACACTAGGCCTAAAATTTGAATTTAGTTTCACATGAAAGTACATGGTATTTATTTTATTACACTTTTAAATACTCTCCATGGACTTATAATTATCAGGTACACCTTAAAAAGCCATCCACTTGAAGTTTTCACACTTCTCCCTAGCTTGGTCACTATGCCAATTTGACTAAATAAGATTAAGTAGTTGGTTAAATCACTTAAGAGTTATTAAAAGGAATTAAATAAACATGGGGAGTTATATCAAGTCCTAATATTCCATTTCATGTGATAGGCATCTCTCAAAACCTCTTACAACTTACACAATGCACAAAACTATCAATAAAATCCTATTTTACATTCCATCCATATAATTATATACAAATAATCCTAATGGGAAGTAGACTAAGAGTGTCCTATAAAACCTCAAATCATTTTTATGGAAAAAATATGTCAACTGTATAGCTCTCCAAGCTTATTTTCTCCATTGGGTCACTTTTAAGGGTTTAGTAGGGTTTTAGGCAATTTTTTAGTCTTAAGCTTTATTCATAAAACCATGATGTTGTAACAAAAAAAATGAAAAAAAAATGATGTTATTGACATTAATAACCACTCAAAACTTATTTGGTCTGCATGCATATCCTCAGAAAAGATATGAGTACTTGAAATTACCCATCGAGCTTGTTTCCACCTTTCCTACATGCTTAGACTATCTCTGAGCTAGAAGTAACTTTCCTATAATTTTCTTATACAATTTTGAGGATCTTAAAAATATTAATTTACCTTATACACATGATTCAATAGGTTTTAATTCTCATCTTAGGTCATAATTGGAATTGACCCTCTATTTGGCCTCTAGGCCTAAATATGCCTAACATGATTGACTATAACTCTAAGGGTTTAGACTTCCCTATTAGGATAATATTATCTATGATATATCTTTAATATTACCTTGGATTTTTTTAAACCCTCTACACCTTCCTATAATTTCAAAACAACCCCTAGTTCATCCTTTTATACACTTTCCTCTAAACCTACCAGTTTGTGTACCTAGGGAAGTGCCCCCTATCTAAGATAAAATAGAGGGCACTTCCCCTATTTTTTAATACCAAATGAATATTATATGGGATTTTAAATTTCCCATAGTTTATTTTTACCAATTTTCATCTTTTTTTTCCAATATTAGATCCTCTAAAAGCATAAAAACCAAAATAGACTTGTTAAGAAAAGACTGTCTACAGGGTTTAAGATTGTGGACTATAGGGCACCTAGTTAGGACCTGATCTATGATTATTTTCTATTTTAAAAAATATATAAGCATTTTAATTCTCATAATTGAGATTTTATAATATTTATTCCCCACTCTGACCTCTCATGGACCCTTCACACTCTTGCCTAGTCTAGACTATATGCACAAATTCATGTCTATGTATAATTGTCTGACTGTGTCTTTGTTTTTAAATGACACCTATAGATAATACTATATGCTCAAGATTGATAATGATGATTTTGGTTACCCTTATATTTATTAGGGTATTTTACATTTTTTTGGGCATGTATGATTCATAGTCAAGCTGTATCAATATTGAAAACAACCTTCGTGTTCCCTGCCTGAGACAATCAATAGTAGTTGACTTATTTTAGAGAAAATAGGCCTAATAGTACACATTTACATTTAAAATATGTGATATATTTCCATTTATAATCCTCTAAGAGAAAATTTACATCAACAAGGTTAGTATATTCATGCCTAAACCCTTTTCATGAATGATGTAAGAAATTGTACCTAGTTGTAGATGAATGTTTCAAAAGGTAGGTACCTGTAGGTGATAATGAGACACAAAACATAGTCCATGAACCTTTTTGATGATCCCCTGAGTTATATTATTATTTATAATCATATATAACCATCATAACACAATGTTATTCTTAGGACTACCAACTTAGAATTTAAGGTTGCTCAAAGATTCAAATTTTTATAGATATCATTGACTGAGTTTATTACACAAAATGACAACTTTAGGTTTCTAAATAATTATATTACCTTAGATATATACCTCTCAAACCTTTTGGATCTCTTTTCCTATGTAGATACTGTATGACATAACCATCTAGATTCCTCAAAAGTCTTGACATCCTTATCATATAGCCTTGACAAAAAGGATCAAGTGCTTTATTTTCACTCTAGGGATTTTATCCTTGAACTAGTCAATTGCCCTTGATCAAGGTTTTCATTCTCATTTATTCCACCTAACATACTACCCTTATCTATTCAGCATATTAAGACTCCATAGAAGGTTTCATAATGTCAAAATCCTCCACTGAGGGTTCTTAGTCCCTTGCTAAGCCACCCATAGGTGGTTATGCTAATGTACAGGCTAACAATGTGACTATCTTTCCAACAATGCATAATGTATGGACCTTTTACCACTCCTATTCTATTATAATCTCCTCAAATGCATTTTTTTTAGACTTTAGGAAATATAAACCACTCAAATGTGTCTTTTTCCATGATGCCACCTTCTTGTAGGGTGCCTATAGGTGTGTTTTAGGTTGTATGTGTTGGTTCCTAGTTATACACCTCTATGGTTCAACCACTTGAAATGGATGGCAAGAAAAGATGATAAACCCATTAGTATGTCATTATATCTAAGGAAATGTTTAGCATCTAAAATATATTGAATGGAGATAGTGACTGGGAGACACATACTAAGGGTATGGTTAATTCCTTGCTACTTTTGGCTCTACCTGGACCAAGGTGAGAGGACCTACTGAGGTATCTTATTCACATGAAGTATTTGTACACTTTAATCTTCATGAGGATTATTGGTATAGAAAGGGAAATATGATCAAATCACAGCCAAACTTATATACTTCACCCATTAAGGGTTGTCACACAAAATGCATAAATGTCTTATATCATATACAGGCTACTGAAAATAGATGAAAAAATGGTTGTAATATTTATTTTGATGATCATTGTAACAATAAGGAGAAAATGAAAATTACAGCACTAAGACTTAAAGCAAACATAATGAGTACATTCCAAATATGTAGGGTCTCATGCATTCTCAAGGCAAATAACACTTATAATATACAAACAACATGTCATCTACAGGGTAAGATGAGGTAAAACTATATTTATTGAATTATAGATAAAGATATGGATGACCTGTAAATGAGCGTGAAGAAGTTCACGAAATATCTATATTATCTTCGTTAACAAGTGCTTTTCATCTTTGAAATAGATAAAATAGAATTGTGCACAAATGATCCTCAAAAGTTTACAAGTAATGTTATGAATATCCCTTCAAGAATCCCCTCTATCTGAATTCATATGCCTATGACTAACCTTTAAAGGCTATCAATGCCCTACTCCCAAATATCAAGTATAAAGTATTTTATACTCTAAATATAAACTCTAGATGACTATGATAAAGAAGATTACATCAGATGACAAATATATAAATCATGTGAAGTAAATCATTGTACTTCAATAATAGGAGAAGAAAATAAACCACAAACAGATTTCATTAATATAGGGAACCAAAACTGAATACAATATGTCTAGAAAATTTCATTATATGACACTATGAAAAACATTTCTATAACAAGGGAAACATTCAAAATGACTTTTTAATGATTTTACAATAGAAATCAATTTGGTACCAAAAAAATCACATAGGGAGAACTATTCTGAGCTATAGCTTCAGACTCAAAAATTGACTGACCCCTATAAAGGGACAAACCCCCTTTACTTATACAATTATTTATCTATGCTTAGTATATTCCTAAAAGATGCTCTAGCTGGAAAATTCTTTCATGGGCCTAGAGCCTATAAATTTTTTTAAAAAATATGATTCATCAGACTATGTTAGTGCTTCCTTGATGATGACAAACTTGATACTATACTATGGTAGAATATTTTAAGTTATACATGTGGAGATCAATCTCATACAATATAAAAACAAACCTTTATCTTCTTACATAACAAAAAAAAAACATACCTTTCCTATACAAATTATTATACAAAACTAACTTTGAAAGGGATGTGGCACTAACAGGTAGGGAACAATAATTTCCCAGTGGGAAATGAGAAAAAAGAAGAAAAAGAAAAGGAAGAAGAGGGAAGAAAAGGAAGGAGTGGTGCCAATCGAGAAGAAACTAAAATATTCATTCAAGCTCTAGAATCAACATTGATAATCAAACCCTTTGCCAACTTATTCTTATAATTATCATATCTATCAATCATAGAGGTGATATCCTTTTGATTTGAGTCTACTTAGTATTTGAACTTGACATCATACTCCTCCAACCAAGTGGTGATCTTGTGTAGAATGGTCTATTTTTGCCCAATGAGTGCTTTGAATTAGTCACAATATTTCTCAAGTGCCACCAACTACCTTATTTTATGGGCATCAAAGGCTCCTTAAGGTGCATTAATGAGGCTTTTTAAAGCATTGTGTATTACTTCTTTTGTTAAATCACCTACACCATCGAGGTTCACCATTTTTCTAAGGGAACCATATATTTCTTCAGTCACAGTCTTGAGAGATTGATCTTCTCCTTTCAAGTCAAAGATGCCTTCCTTGAGCATCGTCAACTAATGATTCACTACCAATTTATACTCCCTAGGCCTTTTATGATCATCTAAAGAGATGATCTTCTCTGCCACTAAAGTGTCCATGTCCATATTATATACTTCATCCATTTTGGGTTGGATCTTTTCCCAATTCTTTATATCTACGTTATAAAAAACCATTTGGGTGTCACATTCTCCCTATTTATCCACTATATCATCCAAAAAATCTAATGCTAAATGTATATTTTCCTTAGCCCTAGTTCTCAAGTCCTTTTTCCACTCTTCAGTTTTCCATCTTGTATATTTTAAGTCATCAACTCAGCTAAAATCTAGTGATCTCATAGAGAAGAAAATAAGGTTAGGAGCCTTGATGATAGTTGGAGTTATTTACTTTGGCTCACTTAGTAACTTTTTCAAGTACTAGTTCATAGCCTAATTTTGGGCTTTTAACTCCTCCATGGTGGATTTATCTTTATCCATCCTATAAGACATGATGTTTGGAAAAACTTGTGAGCTATGATTTAGCTCATTCCTAGAAGGATCCCTTAGATCATATCTATAGATTGTGTATCTCTCAAGGGGAGCATCCTTATTTAGAGCATCAGGTGGGGGAATAGCTATTTCCATATTAATTTATTTGGCATCAGTAAATATGGCCTTGATGAGTGTTTTAGCCTTATTTGGGTGCTTGGCTTTAAATGCCTAGGTGATATTCATCACATTTATGTCCTTGACTTTGCTTTAAATACCATTTTCTCCTTAACTTGGTCTTTGACCTAGAGAAAGGGTCTAGATTGAAACCCCATAGGTGTGGTGGACATTGATGCAGGGTTTGAAATGATGAAGGGTGGTGTCACTAAATTGATAGATGTAGGGAGCACCATAGGTTTTAGATGTGGGCTCAACACAAAATTTTCAATCTCTTCATCACTCTCTTACTCTTCATCATTCTTATCTATTTTATGCTTCTTTTCTAAGCTCATCTCTATCTTCTTTAAAACATCCAAATCTGCCCCAATATGATAAGACTCCATGAGTAATTTATCTATGGAGCTCCCTTGTTCCATGAGCTCACTAGAAGGTTTTACATCCACTTCACCTTCCTTATTATATTGAGTCTCTAGAGTGGAGGAATCTATGGTAACTTACCTATCAGCTTCAGGTAACTCTTTACCAATCATGGCCTCAAAACCTTTATTATGAGTCAAATCACAAAACTTGATGTGAGGGAGGAGACCCCATGGCAATTTAATTAAAGTAATATCCCCTAAGATACCTCCCTCAACATCTTTATTGAATTGATCAAAATATTTATTTATCTCTGAATGGGTGGGGATAACCATTTTTAGGTTTAATCCCCCACCTTCCTCTATATATACCTTCTCCTCTAGTGTTGAGCTTGACACCTTCAAAGGGGAAGGAACATCTAGTAAAAATTTGATAGTAGCTTGTTTTTTCCTCTATTCCTCTACCTATACACTACCAATGAGGGATTGGTCATTATGCTCAAGCTCTTTCCCACTAGATTCCTAAATTTCATCAATTCCATCAATTTTATCTTAGCTTGGTGGCTGAGTGATGACATTTTCAAAAAACACCTCCATGTCTAAATAAAATATTTCCTTTTCATTAGGGACTCAATCTTGGGTAGCCACCTCAACTCCAACTCATACTAAATCTTCAAAATATAGAGGATCATTTGAGGTCAAGACATCCTCCTCATTACCTCCAAATTTTACTCCTAAAGGATCCTATTCACCAACTAATCTTACCACTGAGAATTTCACTAGGGTTTGTGGCATTTTCCTTGGAGTTCTTTGCACCATCTTAAATTGAGGGGGAGTGAATTCACACTGCCTTTTCATTACCTTGGCAATAGGGCTTCTCTCATCTAAATCCTCATCATCACTCATCTCCCTCAATTTTTAGCATATGAAGATGGATATTTTTTTCCTTCATATAGGATTCTTTGGAAGCTACATCTTTGAATGACACCTATTTCATTTTCTTAGGACTCCCGGTCAGAGGTTTCAATATTTTCTTTGGTCTCTTTTTCCTAGGATGCTCTAGCTTTCCATATACTCCCCTCTTTCTTGTGTAAGCCCTCAGGGAAGGATAAACTACTAGTTGTTGTTCATGAGATGCATGTGGTGTAGTAGCCAAATCAATCACTAGGGTAGTTACTAAAATGGTGGGCATTTTTCGGGCTCCCTTAGTGTAAATGGATATAGGGGTGGCACTATCCAGATGAACCTCCCTTATAGTAATTAATCCTAGTTCTCTACTAGACTCATTAACATGGAAAATGATATCCCTACTTTATATTGTGATGATGTTATCGATTTTATGTCAATTGTTTTGGTGAATTCGATATCACCAACCTTACACTTCCCTTTTCCATTCTCCAGTGCTATTATATTTAAAAGATCACCAGTGTATGATGGAAGAAAAACTTTCAACTCCTTGACCTATCTAAGCTCTTTTAGGGTAGGGTTATCATAGGCACCTAAGTCAACCCCTTTCTCCTTCAACCACCAAAAAGTTCTCCTCATAATTAGAAAATCCCTCTATACAATGGAATCATTTTATTTGATATTGAAATATACCTTTGTTATGGGTTGTGCCTCAACATTTGAATCATTATACACATTGGCTAGTGTCATTTTGTCATCAACCATATCCTTATGGATGGGGTCAATGTTGTAGGCAAGGACCTCTTACACCATAAATATCATGAAGTCTAATTTCCTTACATATTATTTAGTGGTTAAGTCTAGCCATATATCTTCATAGTGTGATTAGCATAGGATCACACTTGTTGCTATATATTATAATAATTTAATATCATAATTTGGCTTAGGCAACATCTTGTAAATATTATAACTACCCATTTCTTTATCCAATCCTTTCAATTTGGCAAGAGAAGGACATGTGTATTATCTTTTCTCAGCTAGAAATTTGAAAGGATTATTAATTTTTTTGGCAAAAATCATCTCATGTATATGCACCATTTACTTGATCAATTTTATTACTATAACTTTATCATCCAAATACCTTGGTAGATTATATGGAGATCCTAAGTAACCATTGACCCTGATGTATGTGAAGGTCCTGAATTGAATGTATGAGTCACCATATTTATCAATCACATTCTTGGTGACCTTAGTCATCTTATTGAGGCTTCTCAATGGGAAGAAGACATTCCTAATAGTGTTAAAGAAGTAGTTGTGAAATCTATATAAATTATTATTAAACCCTTCTAAAGCAACCTTTGGGTACACTTCATATATCCTCATTCTTGAAAGGTTCCTAGTGAGCCTTCAAAAGGTCCTATTATGCACTAGACTATACATTAAATAATAAGTCATGTAAAAGGTACATGTGAATACTTCTTTTGAAAAAATTGCACTACGAAGTTATATAATTTTATTATGCAAATTGTCACTCAAGATAGTAGCCTAATTTAGCTTTTTATTTCCTTCTAATACATAGATTAGGATTAAGAACATCCATGGTTCAAATTTCTCTACAGTGGGGATTCCATATATTTGATCCACCATGTAAATCATGTATTGGGTCAACTCATTGAACTCTATTAGCTTTAGATTATTTGACATTTGAGAGACCTTTTTCCTCTTCTTATTAAGCCAACAGGAGTTCACAATATCTCATACCACCTTATCCTTTTCCTCTATATATTTTTGACACTCCTCCAAACTCTATGTGTGATACTCTCAGGTTGGGGAGGAATTCAGAGCATGGTACTAAGGCCATGGAGGTGAATGAACACACAATTGATTGACTCCCATCCATAATAATCCTATTGTCTCAGTAAAAAACCTAGGCACATGTAATAACTAACTCAAGATACGAGGCAACAAAAGGGAATGCTACTATAGGGACCATGTATCTCATGTTAAGGTTAGAGAAAATTGGAAGAGAGTTTGGCTACTGTAAAACATTCAATAGATTTACAAAATCTAACCCTTGAACATCTATGTTTCTAATCCCATTAAGAACAAAAATAATGTTCCCCTTTACTGATGTCAAAGATGATGCCATTTTTTCAATATCACTAGTGCAATACTCTGAATTAAAATAAATTATTCACCCTAATCACCCTCCAAATATATTCTAACTCCCCAAAAGAATACAATATGAGAGAATAAAAGAACACTTACTAGCAATTCTAAGGGTTGTATGCAATTGAAGCTAAAAAGTCCTTGAAGAATTTGTTGTAATCACTATTTTTGTGTTGTATTTAGCTATGGCACACAAATAACTCAAAGGCATAAGTATTAGCTCTAAATGCAAAAGGTGAACACTAAATGATGATAAATGCTTAATTATAATCCTTTGCATTTTGAGATTAGGGTTACCATTAATTCTCCAAAGCATAATGGCTAATCATTAGCTACCCCATTCATCACTTATGTTTCCTTTCTTTTTCCCTTTTTAAAAAAATGAAATGGAGGGAGAAACACCAATATCACCCTTATACCAAGAGCTCCTTTTCCAACATGTGGACTTATATAAACAATATTCACATTTTGGCACTTTTCAAGTCCTTGGAGGTTTTTGTACCATTTTCACTTATCATTTTCTTTTGGTGTAATGGTGCAAGATCTCCTAAGCCTCAAATGGAGTGTGTGAACACCACATGTCATTAACTTAGGAATCTATGCATTTAGGGACCTTTTGAACCTTGCCAACTTTCCAAGTGAAGCAATATTTAGAAAGGGCCCAATACTCAAAACCTTTAATTCATCTCCTTAATTTTACCTTGCATGTTCAAGTGCTTGTACCTTAGGGACATTTTAAACCTTTCCCACCAAAATTCAAGTGAAATAATCTTTAAAAAAGGACCAAAACTCAAAAGATCCTGAGGAGGTGAAATGTTGAATCTCTTCCAACTTACTTACTCGATCATTTAGCCCATGGGAATTGTCTGCACTTTACCCATGAAAAACTAAGTAGGACAATTTTCAAAAGGAGATCAAAACTTAAAACCCCTAAGAATCCACCATGTGTCTTGATTAGATGTGAGCTTGGACTCTCAGCCACTTCTTTACCTTTTCAACACCTTTTGAATGTGGGGGAGTGAAAGATCCTCTCGACTCTTGAAAAGGTTCTCGCAACTTTAAAACAAAGGAAACCAAGTTACTACCTCATGTATTCTGATGGATTTGACTTAATTAATTTCATGAGTTGAATTTTTAAGGGCTTCCTTGAGATAATTGTGCATCCTTCACCTAATTCATCAGATAATTCTTCTCTTGGGTCATAGAGATATGCTAAAGATGTATAAAAAAGTTTTATACAAGGTCCTAAAAAGATTAAGGGATAAACACTTCCATCAGGAAAGGATAAATATAAGGAAAGGATAAGTTTGGGTCATAGAGATATTGCATTAGTTCTAATAAAAGAACATTTGAGATAGAAAATTAGGTAGATGACACAAACTTAAACACTTAGTTTTGGGCCAATTTTAAGCAATTTCACTTGATAAGGGCCTAATTTCTCTAATGAAATTTTGGGCACTAACATTGGCTCTCACTTAGGGGTGCATTCCCCCCATGGGTGTGTGAATAACTACAAAATTATAATCTAGGTATTGATCTATTGGGCTATAAAGTTAAGGCTAAACAATATTTAACAAACATGAAGGCTCAATAGAAAAAATAATAGGATTAATAATAAATAGATTAAGAAGACCCAAAAATGAACACACAACAAAGAGAAATGTATAAAAAAACCCAAAATAAAATGGGGAAATAAAACAATAGGAAAACAACAACAACAACAACTGTATATTATGTGCACAAACACAAATGGACTCAATCTAAGAAGTGTTCCAAATATATTTCATTGATAGGTAGCTCTAAAATTTATCCATCTAGATCTCTCAAAAATAAGGTGTGGTCCCCAATCCTATAGTAAATAGAATAGGGACCCATCCACAAGGCATCAAACTTGTCATGTTTACCTTTCTCTTCATGTATTTTTTCTTAAATTAGACCAAATCACCTATTTTAAAAGTCTTTGGAATGACCTTTTTATCAAATATCCTTTTTAGCTTCTCCTTGAACTTGAGGTGTCATTCATGATCTTGTTAGTGAGAGTCATCCAATTCAATAATCTAGTTCAATTTGCTTTCATAATGATTGATGTGCTCATCATCTCCTACTTGTAGCATGAAATGATAAGTTAATAACTATAAATTTATAGGTATAACTTCTTGAACTCCATAAACAATCTCAAAAGGGCTTCTTCTAGTTGCTCTTTTGGGTGTAAACCTATCAGCCCATAAGGCAAACTTCAGTTGCTCACCCCACCTTTTCTTGTTGGTCTCCAATGTTCATTTGATAATTTGATCAAGTTTTTATTAGTGTATTCTAATTTCCCATTTTCTTGAGGATTGTAATTGGAAGCAGAAGTTAATTCAATCCCATAAACTTTACACATTGCCACTAAAGTTTTATCCTTGAAGCTCATGGCATTATCAATAATAATAATAATCGACACACCAAATCTATAGATGATCTAATTTAACATGAAGTCCATTACTATTTGGTGTGTTTCCTTCTTCATAGGGATTGGCTCAACCCATTTGGTGAAGTAATCAATTACAACCAGTATCCATATGTGCACAACAATTGATGAATCGGTAATATATTTAATGGAATCCATTCCCCATTTTTTGAATGGGGATTCAACTATCACAAGTTGTAAGGGAAAAGAACTAAAATATTTCAACCTCTTAACAAAACATTAACACTTCTCGCATATTCTAACCATCTAAGAAATGTCCTTAAACAAAGATGGCCACCGATAACCCACTCTTAAGATCTTATGGGATATAACTTTAGGTGAAAATTCGCCACCACATACTCCATTATGTAAATATTTAATCATGTCATCAATTTGTTCTTCTAGCACACATCTTAGGAGAACTCCATCTAGATTATTTCATGTAATCCCATTTTTAGTTAAGAGGTATTTTTGGGACATAAGATTAAGAGTTCTTATTTTGTTCTTATCTAGGTCAGGGGGACAATTTAGTTCTATAATTAATATATAATATTCTTATACCATTGAGATGAATTGAATTGACCCAAGGATTCATTAATATTAAAAACAACATTTACCTCCACATCTTGGAAGTTTGTCTCGACCATAAGCTTAGCCAAGCCCATTCCTCTTACCATCTTGGTGGTCTAAATGTCCATATAATATTTTTAAAACTCATTTACCCATCTATACCTCTTACTTGGCATGTCAATTTAAGTTAAAATATCCTTCACCATGGTGTGAGGGATGTAAGTAACAATTTTCAAACTCAGGATATAAAGGTCTGAATGTCTTAAAAACCTTCAACAAAGCAAATGATTATTTCTCCATAATAGTGTAACTTAGTTTGGACCCTTCCATAGCTTTAATAAAAAAAACTATGGGTTGTTCATGACCATCATCATTCTTTTAAAATAGAACAACAACAACTATATAGAATGATGTAAAAGAGAATATTTGGAATGGTTTTGTATAATTAGGACTAGTCAAGATGGGAGAAAAATTCAAATGTCCCTTGATGTCACTAAATGATTGTATGGCATTTTCTTCCCACTTAATGGTTTTTTCCTTTTTTATCATGGAAATAATAGGTAATCTCTGTAAAGTTAGACACAAACCTCCTTACAAAGTTGATTTACCCAAAGAAGACTGAATTCCTTTCTTGGATTATGGGATAGGCACTTTATCAATAACTTATACTCTTTCAGGATCGACCATGACACCCTATTTGGATACTATGTGTCCTTGAAACTTGGATTTTTTCACTCCAAAATGGCACTTCTTTGGGTTAATTGAAATTCCAAACTCCCTAATCTAATCAACACCTTTTTCAAATTCCCAAAATGCTTTTCCCTAGTTTTGGAGTACATAGTGATACCATCCTAATATACAACAATAAATTGGTTAATTATCCCTAGAAAGGCAACATCCATAGCACATTGGAATGTTGCACTAGCATTCATCAACCTGAAAGGCATATTTAAGTATACGTAAGTACCCCATGGTGTGATAAATGCAATGTTGGACCTCTCAAATTTTTTTACAATGACATGATTATAACTTGAGAAGCCATCCAAGCTGGATAATATCTTTGATCTAATAACATTCTATAGTAGTTTGTCCATATTAGGCAAAAGGTAATTATCTTTTAGAGAGGCCTTGTTTAGATTGTGGAAGTCTACACATAGGCAGATATCACCATTTTTTCTATATAAGGACTAATTTTTCAACCCATGATGAGAATATGATAGGTTGAATAATACCACCATCCTTAAGCTTCTTTAATTCACCTTGCATTTTGGTGTCCAAGATGGGGTTGATGGGCCTCTAATTTTGCTTGAAAGGCTTGCTATCAGGATACAAAGGGATAACATATTGAAATAGGTCTTCCTTATACTCCTTTAGCTCTAATTAAGACCATGCTAAGTAATCTTGGTACTTATTAAGTAGTTACAAGTCATCTTGCTTCTCTATCACACTCAAATGAGTACCCAACTAGACTTTCCTTGGGTTCTCTAAGGAACCCACATTGCACTTAGTTACATATAATGAAATGAATAAGTCTCTCAACTTTAATCTATCAACTCTATTAAAAGACACCTCTAAACTAACCAATCCCCTTGGGATAGTGTTTGTCTTAAGTTGGATGACATCCTTTCCAAACAAGGGCTCTTTTTCATCATAGACTTGGACCATAGACTCCAAGTATATGAATTGACCATGGAACTCAACATCACAATTAATAAACCTTATAATTTGGTCATAATATTCAAAAAATTGCTAGTGATAAACATTAGCTGAGACCAAAGGTTTGATAAACACTTCTAATTTATACTGACAATGAGAACTCATATTATCAATGTCGAATTGAGCACCTAGCCTAGTAAGTCTGTCAGATTTTTAGTTAAAACTTCTATCATGATAAGAGATGTTGAATGCATCAAAATTTAAAATCAAATCCTAGGTGACATTCTGATATTTATTTAGTCTCTATTCTTGGTGGCATAGGCATTATGGACCTGTTTAATGACTAACTTAGAATCGCCTTTAAAAAATAGGCACTTCATTCCATATTTCCAAGTGATCTTCAAACCAAGTAAAAGTACCTCATAGTCAACTATATTTTTAGTACACTCAAAACCAAGATGGAAAGAAAACTTATAACATTTACCATTAGGGGTATAAAAGATAATCCTAGATCCATTTATAATATTGGAGTAATCTCCATCAAAACACATTTCCCATACTACATCCTCTTTGTCAGGTTCCACATCAATGAAAACTACTTGATCACCAACATCAATATTCCCAAAAAAATTATCCAACCTAACATCTATGTACATTACTTAATTTAAATCATGATTTGGATCCTTAATTATATGTACATCTTTGGCTCTCTATGAAATTTGACCATCTTACCCTCCAAAGGAATGGTAGTGTAATAAAGGTCCATTTGTACACTTCCACCCATACTCAAAACCTATTTTTGTGATAACATCATTCCCCACTTAGGTGGGCAATCAATAATTACAAAATCCATATTTGAAAACTTACTAGGATGAACTACCAATTGTACACCAACCCCTTAACTTGTCCCAAACTAGGACCTCCCTTGAATCCATGGCATAACACTTGCCAAAGGTAGATTTTATTTTTACCCCAAGCTCATTTAAGACACACAAGGGCATCACATTACAAGAAGCACTAGAATCAAACATTTAATTATGGATAGTCATACCATTGATCATAAAAGTTATATAGAATGATTCTACATCCATCTAGCTTTCTACCAATGCTGCTCCCAAATAGACCTCAGGAGCAGGTTCAACAATCTCACCTAATTCTTCATATTATTCTAAAGGTGCCTAAGGTATTTCAATTTCATTATCAATAAAATTATCACCAAATTCTAAATATTCAAAGGCCCTCTTCTGATGTTCAAGGATCTATAGTAATTCAACAAGTGGCACTGTGACTTTTATTTGGTTCAACACCCAAGCCATGTCACATAAGATGTATTAAGGAAGAGGAATATTTGGAGGAAGCATGACAACACATTTAACTAGGAGATAATTATTTATATTAGGGGGTATATTAGGATTTTTAGTAGTATTATTTAGAGGTGGATTCTGCTTAGCCCCATTAGCACCCCTAGGGATACTAGACAACATGGGTATTTTATTGCTCTTAGTAGGACCCTCTTTAGGCTTAATAGCTTGAGAAATAGGTCCTTTATTATAATCCTCTAGGAAAGCCATGATTTTTTTCATCCTTGCTTGTATTTATACCCTTCAGATTAGTAGCATCATTATCTTGAGGAATATCACCTAGTTGCCTACTTCTCAAGTTGATTTCATTCCTCTGGGTAACTGCTACATTAATTAATAGATGTTTATCTTCATCCTATGGATTTCCCTTAGGATGTTTATTCATAATCATAAAATGTAAATTATCAAAGTTATAAACATGCAATTCAGACACTTGTGCCACATTAATGTCATAAGAAGAATCAAAGGTCAGGACATGTTCCAATTCAATATCACTCCATAACTGATCAATCATAGCATTAATCCTTATCTCTGTGAAAGTTATCAATTCATCCTGAGGACCTTAAAAATCAAACATAAAAACATGTATACACCTTAAATTGGTCAAGAAACCAAACATATCACATTTTTTCATAGTCTTTTCATAAGAGACTCTGACTAGAGAATATGAGCTTTATTCACATTTAGCCATGTCCCTTTATTTGACTTGTCTTGGTCTTACTCCATTCCATAGACACCTTTTTACTTATCCTTGGTCATCCATAGAATTATAGAATTACCCTTTAATAACCTATATTTTATCTCAAGCTTAGATCCATTCCCCTAGGTCCCACACCCCTAGATAATAGTCCTTAAATAGGACTACAATGTTGAAACCCAGGGTGTCTAGTTTTCAGTTTTGTTGTCCAAACTCGAAATTGGTCCCTACAGTCAAATTATCCAAATTCATAGGTCCCAACCCTTTTATTAGATTCACCATTAAGTTATCCAATGTTATCCAAAATGAAAATAAATATCCCAAATCCAAAATAAATATCTCCTATATAAAGGACTTCACAATGCATTTTATATCTAGTACTTACTACTTTGGCACACTAATTACTTAATAATCAGTCAATAGTATAGATCAACATTCTGAATCACATAGATTTTCATACTTGATCAAGGAAGGGCCTAAGTAAAGTTAATTATTTCATATATCATGCATGTTAATTATGCACATTCCCTAAGGGAGAACTACATCAGATCTGAGACCCTAGCTTGAGGGTTAATGTAGTAGCAATCAGAACAATAGGGGTTATAGATTATGTGATCATTCTTCCCTTAACCTATTTTCCCCCCCTTTTTCTTTGATATATTTATTTTTTCCACGTGTGTAGATGAGTATATTTACTGAATATTGAAATAGACCTACAACAAGCTCTGGTGACTCCTAGGACCTAAAATTTGGTACATAGGTTCATATTGAGCAGGCAAACAAAACCTAGAAAGATTTTAGCCTCGAGACAATAGAACTAAGAAGGAATATAGTGAAAAAAATGAGGGTGTCCTATTTTTGGCACTCTTATCCAATAAAAAAATGGAAGCCAAAGCTAGATTTTTGACACTGTCCCAGTTCTACTCCTCAAACTATAGACTCAAAATCTTCCATTTCAGCACAAATCTAGCTAAGTTAATTTATCTCTTCTTGTCTAATTATCAAATAAAATCTATATTTTTCAGTATTAAAGTATATTTTCCCTATCATTCTAGACCTTTATTATTTATGGTCTAAACACTAGATTTCCTAATATAATAAAACATTTGGTGAACCCGACTTACTTTGAATTCTACATAAAAAACCTAAAAACCCTAGGGTAAAATATTTCTAATTTTTTCCATTAATTTCTTGATTTTTCATATATTTTAAAATTAAAAAACTACAAATTAATTAATAATTTTTCAATAAATTCACTCAAACTTTCATTTTCACACACTAGGTCTCTTTTGTACATAAAAACCCTAGACACACTACGAAAAATATCCTGCTAATTTTAGAATAATTTTTAGATTTTTTCTAAATTTTTAAAGAAAAATTATA
Organism: Torreya grandis; assembly: GCA_037957365.1. Taxonomy (NCBI): domain Eukaryota; kingdom Viridiplantae; phylum Streptophyta; class Pinopsida; order Cupressales; family Taxaceae; genus Torreya; species Torreya grandis. The sequence goes on from JARHVA010001654.1 coordinate 3,022,528, forward strand.
TAAATTAATATCTAATTTTAAAAATTATCATAATAATTTTAAAAATAAATCCACTCAAACCCTAGTTTGTATACACTAGGTCCCTTTTTTACACAAAAATCTTAGGGACCTTAGGAAAAATTTATTCCTAATTTTAGACATATTTTTCTATTTTTTCTACATATCTAAATTAATTTTCCCTCGATTACATTTTTTATTAATTAATTTTGAAAATTATAGCCATAATTTTCAAAAATTCTAAAACCCTAGCCTAAAACCCTAGATTTCACAACTAGTTCCTCAAACCCCAAGCCTACCTCACCTACTATTTTTAGAAATTAAATTTAATTCTTTTAAAAATTTATTGTGCCAAAAATCATTTCAAATTTTCAAAATTCATAGTATTTTGTGCAAAAATTTTAATTTCAAATTCCAAATTTTGTACAACATTTTTATGCATTTATACTATTCAAAACTATTTTTAGAATTTCTATTATTGACATAATTTTCAAAAATTCTAAAACCTTAGTTCAAAACCCTAGATCTTTAAACTAGGTCCTTACACCCCAAATTTACCTCCCTTAAAATTTGTATCAAAAGTAATTTCAAAATCTCCATGTTTATAGTTATTGTTACATTTATTTGCCTAATCACACTCTTACACCATCTCTTTGGTGAGAAAAATAAAATGGCCACTAAGGAACTTCATCCCTCTCATCATGTAGATCAATTTCTAATTTTTTGCTTAGTTATGATAATGAATGGAAAAAATTTGCAAAATTGCACATTAGAAAAAAAATCTATAAATGACTTTATTTACAATGAGGATAATTACTTTTGTTGCAATGAACAATAATATTATGTAGATGAAAGTGATAGAGAATAACAAGTAGATGCATCTTCTCCTCTTAAACCCATCTGTTTCATCCCTTCTGAGGAAAATACTTTTGAAATATGGGAAAATTATTTTTTGCCTCGATCTCCTATACATAATACACTAAATGAAAAAATTAATCATGCACATCCAAGTGAACCTCTAATAGGTGATAATTTGATTCCATTTAAAGTTTCTCTCTCTCTCTCTCTCTCTCTCTCTCTCTCTCTCTCTCTCTCTCTCTCTCTCTCTCTCTCTCTCTCTCTCTCATGCAATAGAGTCAAATTACCAAAAAAATAGTTCAAATGATGCATTATGTGTTCTAGATCTATTCTCTCAAATGAATGTTCAAATGATAACTCTTCTAATCTTACTTCTCATGTTGAAAATGAAGAAAATTCATATACTTCATCCATGGATAGCATATAAACATTTGTTATTCCAAATTCCAATGATAACTTATTGCATATTAGAAAGAAATTAAATTCTTCTCTTACACCTCTCCTTAGTAATGATGGAAGTGATACTGAATATGATAGTGAACATGTAAATAAATATGAGAATGAAAGTGAATATGAACATGATTCTTCAAATTCTTCTATTTTAAATGAATAAAATGCAAATTATGATAATGCATGGAATAATGATGACTATTCTGCATATAGTGAAGAATAAAATGCATATCATGCTTCTAACCTTCTCTCACTCCTCTCAAATCTAATTCATGTCAAAATTTTGCTCCTATTTTTATTCATGATTCTATTTTAAATGATGTACATGATAATAATGATATCATATCTTCTACTAAATTATCATGTGATTCACTAAAACATAAAGATACCAATGAATCTCCAAATCCATCCCCTACTACAGTAAAACCCAATTCTCACCCTTCACCTAAAGAGAATGGTATCTCACATCCCTCTAGTAAGGTCTAATTTACCATTCCTCCAAAGGTTCAAGTGAGGACACTCCCTCTTTATGATCCAATTGCTAAATGTGACATTCCCATGGCTAAAATAAATGATCACATTTAAAGATCAAATGAACCACTTCAAGATACTAATATCCCTTCCCAAGAGATTATTTCATTGATGCATAAAGTTGGTGAATTAGAAAACCAAGTACATCTTCTTACCTTGGAAAAAAAACTTATAATTCTTGGATGGATGCCAATGATCTACATGGTAACCCACTTCCAAAGACATTTATAAAAGCTTCGATGCTTAAGCATTTCTAGATTCTAGAATTGGCTCAATTTGAAGGATCTGGAAATCTATTCATATACCTTAAATCTTTTTAAAAGGCTTTGCCATATCATGCGAGTTAGTTCATTCTACTTAAGTTATTTCAATAGACATTAGTGGATAAGGCACAAGATTGGTTCTTTCATCTACTTCTTGTTGGTTCTTTGCATACATATGATGACTTAGAGGAAGCATTTCTTAGATACTACATAGAAAACATGGGCCCTCATGTTACATATGAGAAAATTGATGCATTACAACAAAATGTTTTTGATCCATTTAACAATTATGTTCTTTGATTTAAGACCTACATGTTATGCCTGATTTATAAACCAACATATCTAGAGGTTTAGCATATATTTATTAAAGGGATTTGCCAACCTCTCCCAAAGCATATATTATATCAAACAGATTCCTCCTTCAGGCACTTGTGTAATATAGTTCTGGCATTATAAAATAAATTGGGATTGACTAAGGTATATTCAATTGATTGGATTACATTAGATTTCTCAATAGTATCTCAATCTATAACTCCTACCATATAGTTTCCATCATTTCCTAAGCAAGATAAGAGACCACAACCATATATGCAACCAAATAATAATAAAGAGTCACTTTTTAGAGCACAACCTATATTATGTACTATAGAGAGTAACAATAAATCACCACTATATTTTGATTGAGAGAAGGATAGCCGATCTATTATTTTATTAGTACTACTAGATAGGAGGTTAATCACATTACCTTCCATTCATTGATGAGATCCACATCTCTTACATAGATAGCCATATCATCCCTTTTGTAACTATCATCATATATATGGACATAATGATGATAATTGTTATAGACTCAAATATTGAATTAATAGATGTGTTGATCATGACATCATAACATTCACACAGGGGTCATCGATATCTCCTCCATCATGGAACCATAGACCTCATTCATCCTTGACTAAGTCATCCTAAGACATTCCTTTTTAGGAACCATTGATCACTCATCATGAGAGGAATGTAGATTCTAGGATAAAACCTCATAGGATATCTCCTATTCCAAATATTCAGAAGGTTTGAAACTAGTACAACATAAACAACCCATATATAGTAGTGTAGTCTATGAAATACATAGTGTAGTTCTATATACATATCCATTAGAGTCACAGGCACCATAAAAAGTACTATTTTAGTGAGATATTAATTACAACCAAATTCTCAAGGTCCTATCTCATGTAGTAATATGCTATGATAAAGATTAGTTGAACCCACATTATATAATAATGCTCTAGAGATATATTCACTACAACCAAGTGTTTAGGGTCCTATCGCATGTAGCAATATGCTATGATTAAGATTTGATAAACCCCTATCACATGTTATAGTTCCATCTCAATCTATTACTCAGTCGAATACATCATAGTAGAGGCAACTAGGTTTTATTTCATGTACTAATCCATTATGATTATGGCTAGTTGAGCCTCTTCCACAACACACAAATTTAGATACACATCCAACAAGATTGCAATTTTCAAGCTCTCCATATACAACTATAGTTAGTACATAGTAGGGAGTGTCAAATACAATGTATGTTCCTACACAACACAAGTAATATGGGCATTTATTTATTTGGCCATCAGGGTTCAGATATTGATATAACATAGAGTGATACACATACATTCATTTCAACATCATTTTATAGCTTTATTTAGCCAGGCAATAATTAATCCAAAGATATAGCTACCCTTTGTATTCTTGATCCACTCTTAGGGAAGTAATATGCACAAGCGTGCTATCTTACATCCCCACATGCTAACAACTAACATTTCCTAGTTCCAAATAACCATCCCTATCCAACACTAGCCTATCAAAATCTAGATCTTGCCAACTCAAGCTATCCAAGCATGTTACTAATATTAAACCCAATCAACTCATCTGAATCATTTACCAATCTCAAATCAATCTTTTAAAATATAGATCTTACCAAATCCTATTTTACCAATGTTTAACCAAATCAACTTATCCAAGTAATTTCCAAATGTTAAAACTAGTTCAATTTATCCAAACAATTTACAAATTACAAAAACCAAAACAATTTTTACTTTCAAATCAAACATCACAACCAAACATATCATGAACAAGCAAGTCACATCCTAAATATTTTCATACCAAATATATCAAAATTGATCAAGTCACATATCCCATGTACCATTTACCAAGCATATGTAAATGCAACATCAATATCAAATAAACTACTTCAAATCAAAACATTATAATGCTAGTATATTCTAGAATCCATAATAAAAATACACAAGTCCAAACTCAAACAAATATCCATATATATCATGAAGTTTTTAAAACATATACATCATAAAAAAATACATTCAATCATAAATATGGGTCATTCCCTCACTTTCGATCTCACTCACTCCTCCAGTACTAGTTTCATAGTCTAGCCTAGCACTCGATGTCCCCACACCTCCTCAACCTATTGAATGCTTCTTAAGATGGCTTTCTCACTCCAGTAATCAAACATGCTCCTTGCACAAGTCTATATATTGTATTTATAACTCCATATACTCATCCTTAATTCACATACTCACCTATCCATAGTCAAGAGGAGGCATCCTATACTTATCTTACTTAGCCCTCAACCCACCTCTCTCTCTCACTACCTTAACATATACATCTATATCTATAGCAACCCAATAAAATAAATAAGCATAAACACTAGATCTAACTATTTCTCTCTTTATTAGACCCTCCTCCACAACATCATCAAGCACATGATATGTAATTTCACATAGTGTAGACTCAATAATAGTCTCCTAGAACACATCATCTCCACCACCTACCTTGATAGGTGCCTCATCTTGAACACCTCCAACTCTACTTGCACATAAAGATACAAACATTATGTTAAACATATATTTTAAAAAAAATCCAAACAAACAAAAAAAATTGAAATTATTCACAACTCAAGCACTATCAAAACTTACCTCCCATCATGTGAATCGAAGCAAGATCCTCATACTCGAGGGCATCCCCTCCATTAATGAGATACAACAAATACCCCACCCACCATAAGGTATATGCATCAATACAACCAACATCATCCACATCAGGTATATCTATAGTTTCATCCTATGCACTCTTTAACCATACCCATCTAAGGTGGTAATCAAATGCCTATCCCAATGCACAGTACCTAGATCACACATGTGACCCAGTCTAGCTCTATCCATCACAACCCTCTCATCAGTTGATAAAGGCAACAATATTAGAGTCTCTATTACTTGGATTATATAGAACTCTCTCATCCACACTTCACCCTATAAAAAACCATAAAGTAACATATATATTAGTCAACCATATCCAACTAAATAGCCAAGCTCAACAAAAATAGATCATAAGTCAAAAATCCTAAAAAATAACAAATACATTATTTCACTATGCCAAATCAATCTCTAAGCAATAGTATAGCAACTAAACTAATAATTAGCCCATAAAATCTAGCCTCTAGAATAAAAATTCTAAGTATAAGATAGTATCACTGGATAAGAGCGATGCAACTTAGATAGCAGCACTGGAACTAGTCAAAATTTCTTAAAAACACCATTTTACCCATAACTTGAGTTCCATAGCTCTATTATAAAAATATTTTTATTCCTCAAAATCATGACAATGACATCTTCAACATAAAGTAGGACTTACTCTCTTACTACATCATTTGACTACCATATCACACATAATTATCTACCTTTCTTATACTTAGACATAAAAATTGGTCCCTACCAATCCACCTTTGTTCAACTTTTATACAACTTAGTCCTAACCAATCAAAATTTGTTAAAAACATTAAAACAACCTATCCTATTCAATAAATCAACCTTTCACTCCATTCAATCTATTACTACCTAGTTTTCCTACCATGGCGTAAGTGTTTCTATATCTCTACTATACCCATATACAAACTTCAATCATAATCAATCAAAGACACATTCCAATCCTAGTAATTCAAATCTCACTAGTCAAACAATAGACTCTCAATCTATTCAAATACATACCAACCTATTTACTATTCATATTCTACTAGTCTTCACTTTTATCTCAACCTCCTTTATCATAGATCTTGTTACTCTCCCTACAAGGGGAACATCATTCCCACTATCTACAGATTACTTGGTATGCCTATCCACTCCTATAGATAGATACACCATGGTTATCACACATCTAGAATCTAGATTATTAGCATTACTCAGTATAAATCAATCATGATTATATAGTGGTTCAGACTATATGGGTCACTTAGCATTTTTCAAATCAAATTAGTCAATATTATACATTGGTTCAAACTATATGGGTCATTTAGCATTACTCAGTATAGATTGGTCAAGATTACATAGTGATTCAAATTACATTGGTCACTTAGCATTACTCAGTATAAATTGGTCACGATTACATAGTGATTCAGATTACATTTGGCCACTTAGCATTATTAGTATAGATTGGTCAAGATTATACAATAATTTAGATTATATTCAGTCACTTAGCATTACTCAAGACATTCAGAGGTATACACCTTCTATTTATAGATACACAGACTCAGACTCATATATTAATTTTAAGGGCATGTGTATTATTACACGTCTCACACATAACTTCATATAGTATGACATAATTACATGACCAAATAGTAGATTATAGGCATAATACAGAGCACATTATTTTGATCTCTAGTTTTGCATATGGGACATGGCATGATAGCTCATGACACATGTGGTTATATAGATTTCTAGATTATCTAGATGCATCAATCACATACCAGATTTAGGGGTATGACATAGATGGTCATGTTATTCCGTATCCAAGATTTTATATATTGAATGGAAAATCATGGTGTTCTCTTCTTACACATTTTTAGAGTTCCAAATTACACTAGCTATACCCAGGTTGTCACCAAGTTAAACCACATGGTCATCTATAGTGATTGGTCCATTGTATTACCTAGACCTAGATTATATGAGTTTGTGAGGGATAGAGGACATACATTAGTTTTTACACCTCTAAGCATTTCTTAGTTCTAATTTAGATATATAGAGTGGGGTTATGATATATTTTTTTTATTCATAACATATTGAGTTTATACACACATTCCAAATTACATGAGTTTATGTGATATAGAGGATAGGCATTCACTTTGGACTTCTGAGCATTTCTCATTTATAGTTTAGATATCTAGCATAGGTGGAAAGCATTGCCCTCCTTCTTCATGTTATAACAGATTCCACTTCTAGATATTTAGTATAAGGGCATCCATTTTAGGGATTCCTTCTTTCTCATATCACTATTCAAATCTCCATCCACTTCCTTGGCTAGGAAGTGAGTTGGACTCTTTTTCAACATACTTATCTCCATACATGTAGGTTCAGGTATGCATTCTCTTTTCTTTATTTTACTCTAGTACTTCATTTCATTGCATTACTAGATTAAAAAGGGGGAAAATATATACACCCTAAATTGGTCAATCAACCACACATATCATGTCTTTTCAAGTCCTTTCATAAGATACTCCAACTAGAGAATATGGGATTTATTCACATCTAGCCATGTCCCTTTATTTGACTTGTCTTGGTCTTACTCCATTCCCTAAACACTTTTTTTCTTATCCCTAGTCATTCGTAAAGTTCTAGACTTATCCCTTAATAACCTATACTTCTCTCCTAGGCCTAGATCTATTTGCCTAGGTCTCATACTCCCTAGACAATAGTGCCCAAATAGGACTACAATGCTGAAACCTAGGGTGTCTAGTTTTTAGCATTATTGTCTAGACTTAAAATTAGTGCCAACGTTCAAAATATCCCACTTCATAGGTCCCAAACCTTTTATTAGCTTCATCATTAATTATCTAATGTCAAATAAAATGAAAATAAATCTCCCAAATTAAAAATAAAGAGTCTCCTATATAAAGGACTTCGAGGCAATTTATATCTAGCACTATTACTTTGGCACACTAATTACTTAAAAATTAGTCAATATCATAGCTCAACATTCTACATCACACGTAGATTTGCATGTTTGATCAAAGAAGGGCCTAGGTAAAGTTCATTCTTGAATCTATCATGCACATTGATTTTTCACATTCCCTAAGGGAGAACTACATTGGATTTGAGACCCTAGCTTGAGGGTTAATGTAGGTAGTAATCAAAATAATAGGGGTTTTAGATTATGCGATCTTTCTTCCCATAACCTATTTTTTTCCATTTTTATTTTAATCTATTTATTTTTTTCATGTGTGTATATGAATAAAGGTATTAAATATTTAAATAGACCTATCACAAGCTCTGGTGACTCCCAAGACTTGAAATTTGGTACACAATGTCATATTAAGCAAACAAACAAAACCCAAAAAGATTTTAACCTTAGGACAATAGCACCAAGAAAGACTATAACACTAGAACTAGTGTGTCCTATTTTTGGTGCTCTTTTCCAATCAAAAAATAAAATATAGAGCCATATTTATAACACTGTCCAATCCTGCTCAAATTACAAATTTAGAATCTTCCATTTTGGCATAAATCTAGCTAAGTTAATTTATCTTTGTTTTATATAATTATCAGATAAACACTATATTTTTCACTATTAAATTAGATTTTTCTTATCATTCTAGACTTCTATTATTTAGGATCTAAACACTAAATTTATTAAAAAAATAAAACAAACCCTCATAGTCAGATGATGCATCTTTAGGCTCATTCAGATTTTCATTGACTATCTCAGCCATGTCATATGGGGGGTGTGGAAGGAAACATCTATCACACCAATAAATATCTAAATCAAAAATTTCTTTATTTACCTTGGCATTCAAAGGATCATGCACTTCTTTCTTGGCTTATCTATCATGGCTTATGTCTGGTCTTTCCTCAGATGTAGGTTTATTTCCCTGATCATTATCTTGATTATGGAAAATAGGCTCCCTCTAGGATCAATGTGGATTTGGATCCCTTTCTTGATTGATAGATACATTAGAGATGCCTTTCTCAACTCTAGCCATCTTATATGACATTTCTTTAATAGTAGAAGCCAAAGTCTTGATAGTGTCTTCCAAGCGAGCAGAGTTAATAGATTGTACTTTTTTTGGATTGACCAACTTCACATCAACGCACTTATTTATAAGCTTTCCCATGGCCTTGATATTATTCTCAATTTGGATGGCCATATTGAATACCAACCATAGATTTGTGAGAGCCTTATCCCTTAAATAATAAGCTACCTCTTTATCAAAGGCATCACAATACTTTATCAAGCACATAGTGTCACTAGGTCAAATGTTCTCAAGAAACCACATCATAGCTTTGTTGAATTAAGTATTAAAATCCTACACACAGTCATTAAAATTCTTCTTAATATTCTCAAACTTAGTTAAGAGAAATATTGGATCAATCATCTCACCATATTAAATCTTAAAGACATTCCTCATCTCTTCCCATGAGTTAATACATCCACAGGGAAGGGAATTGAACCAATCACGTGCATCATCTTCCAACATGTGAATGAATAATTTTATGCATTCATCCTGATATTTAACCTCATAATCCTTGATGATATTGTGAAAGGATTTCAAATGTTGATCACTAGTTACTGCATTGTTCCCTTGAAACTTTGGAAGGCATTTTCTTATCTCATTTGGAACTTCATTGGGATAACTTTTCATCCCCTCAAAGTTGATGGGTCTAAATCTAGGAAAATAGAATGCAAGATGCTCATTCCCATATTGATCCCTATGTCTCATGGTTGGTTCAACAATAGATTCAAGAACAAATGGCAAAGGGTTATAAACTAGTGAATGAGGTGGAATTGTTAGATCAAACATAAGGGGATATTGACTTGGTAGGGAAGGAGTAAGATAATATACAGGGCTATAAGGTTAAGAATAGCTAAGGGAGATATGGTAATCCTCAACTAGGGTATGGTTGATAGATAAATCAAAGTCACCAAAACCTAGGTGATCCTTAGAAACTAAATGAGGCCCTTTAATAGGCCTCCAAATTAGTACCCTTCTCTTTTGAGGAATATGTAATGGTGAGACAAGACACTTAAATGGGTCATTTAAAAAAGATGATCTCAACTATTATATATTTTCAAATAAAGAAGCACTCAAAGCTAAAGGTTAGTAGAATAAGAACAAAAATAACCACTAATCTTAATGAAAACAAAATAGTGAAACTTGAAGTCGCCACTAAAAATAAATTTCTAGATCATAATAGCGAATAAACTATTGTGAAATGCACTGACTAAAATTTTTAATGAAGATTAGTGAGGTACAACACAAAGACACTAAATCTTTAAGATAATGTTCAAAATGGGTGAAATACCTTCCAACATGTAATGCTACAGATATTTATAGATAAACATAGGAGAATGAGATTGTCAAACCTTAAAACCTTTCTTGCCAAGCATTTAGTGGAACATGGAGTGTATCAATACCCAAGATGGTAGAATTAATGTAGTAAAAATAAGGGGCTTTATGAGATAAAACACTCACACCTCCCTATGAGAATTATCTAAATCATAAATGTCTGGGATCAAGGCAACACAAATATATAGAAAGCTATAGAATATTAAAACTACTCTCTACAAGAGTCCCAAATAATGGCACCAGAAGGTATGTTGGTTCCCAGTCATATAACTTTATGGTTCAACCTTGCACACTTGAAATAAATGGAAAGAAAAGATTATAAACCCACTAGTATGTCATTATATCTAGGGAAAGGTTTAGCATCTGAAATAGACTGGATGGAGATAATGACTAGGAAACACATACGAAGGGTATGATTAATTACCTGCTACTTTTGGCTCTACCTAGACCAAGGTGAGAGGACCTACTGAAGTAGATTAGTCGAATGAAGGAGTTTTGCACTTAAATCATCATGAGAATTATTGGTATGGAAAGGGAAATATGATCAAAGCATAACCAAAATTATACGCTTCACCCATGAAGGGTTGTCACACAAAATGCACAAATGCTTTATATCATATATAGGCTACTAAAGACAAATGAAAATATGGATGTAAGTTTTATTTTAATGATTATTTTAACAATAAGGAGAAAATGAAAATTACAACACTAAGACTTAAAGCACACATAATGAGTACATTTCAAATATATAGGGTCTCATGCATTCACAAGGCAAACAAAACTTATAATATACAAACATGTTATCTACAAAGTAAGATGAGGTAAAACTATATTTATTAAATTATAAATAAAGATATGGATGATCATTAAATGAGCACAAATAAGTTCACCAAACAAATATATTATCTTCATTAACAAGTGCTTTTCAGCTCAAAAATAGATAAAATAGAATCATGCATAAATGATCCTTAAAAGTTTACAAGCAATGCCTCCAACTAAATTAACATGCCTAGGACTACCCTTAAAAGGCTATCAATACCCTACTCCCAAATCTCAAAGTCGAAAGGATTTTATACTCTGAATATAAACTCTAGATGACTACCATAAAGAACATTACATCAGATTACCAATCTACAAAGCATGTGAAATAAATCATTGTACTTCAACAATAGGAGAGAATACTGAACCATGAATAGATTCCATTAATATACTAAACCAAAATTGAATACATTATGTCTTGAAAATTTCATAACATGACACTATGCAAAACATTTTTATAACAAGGAAAACATTCAAAATGCTCTTAAAGCTTGTCAATTATTTTACAATAGAAATCAATTTAGCACCATAAAAATCACATAGGGAGAACTATTCTAAGCTATAGGTTTAGACTCAAAAATTGACTGACCCTCGTAAAGAGACAAACCCCATTTAATTATACAATTGTTTAGCTATGCTTAGCATATTCCTAAAAGATGATCCAACTAGAAAATTCTTTCATGGGCTTTGATCTTGTCAGATGTAAAAAATATGATTCCTTGGATTATGTTAGTGCTTCCATGATCATGATAAACTTGATACTGTACTGCGGCAAAATATTTTTAGTTATACATGTGGAGAGAAATCTTGCAAGAGATAAAAACAAACCTTTGGCTTCTTAAATAACAAATAAAAACATCCCATTCCTATACAAATTATTATACAAAACTAACTTTGAAAGGGCTGTGCCACTAATGAGTAGGGTACAATAATTTCTGGATGGGAAATGAGAAAAAATAAGAAAAAGAAAAGGAAGAAGAGGGAAGAAAAATAAAGAGTGTTACCAACCAGGAAGAAACCAAAATAGTCAGTCAAGCTCCAGAATCAACATTGATAACTGAACCCTTTGCTAACTTGTTCATATAATTATCATATCTATTAATCATGGAGGTGATATCCTTTTGATCTGAGCCTACTTGGTATTTAAACTTGACATCATACTCCTTCAACCAAGTGGTGATATTTTGGAGCATGGCATGGTTTTTCCCAATGAGTGCTTTGAGTTGGTCATAATCTTTCTCAGGTGCCACTAACTACCTTATTTTTTAGGCATCAAAGGCTCCTTCAGCTGCATCAATGAGGCTTTTCATATTATTATGTATTTATTCTTCTATCAAATCACCTACACCATCGATATTCACCATTTTTCTAAGGGTATTGTCTATTTCTTTAGTCATAATTTTGAGAGACTACTCTTCTTCTTTCAAGTCAAAGATGTCTTCCTTGATCACCATCAACCAATGATTCACTACCAATTGATACTCTGTGGGCCTTTTTTGATCATTGAAAGAGATGATATTCTCCACCACTAAAGTGTTTGTGCCTATATTACATACTTCATCCATTTTGGGTTGGATCTTTTCCTAGTTCTTTATATCTACATTGTAAGTGACCATCTAGGTGTCACATTATCCCTATTTATCCACTATATCATCCAAAAATTCTTATGTTGAATGTATAATTTCCTTAGTCTTGGTGCTTAAGTCCTTTTTCCACTCTTCAGTTGCCCATCCTCTAGATTTTAAATCATCAACTCAGCCAAAATCTAGTGATCCCATTGAGAAAAGAGGAAGTTCAGGAGCCTTGATAGTAGTTGGAGTTATTTCCTTTAAATCACTCAGTAAATTTTGCAAGTACTAGATCATAGCTTGATTCTAGGATTTTAACTCCTCCATGGTGGATTTATCTTTGTCCTTATTATGAGCACTATGTTTGCCAAAAATTGTGCGTTGTGCTTCAGCTCATTCCTAGAAGGCTCCCCTAGATCATATCTATAGACTATGTAACTCTCAAGGGGAGCATCCTTCTTCATAGAATCAAGTGGGGGAATAACTATTTTCACATTCCTTTGTTTAACATTAGTGCATGTGGTCTTGGTGAGTGTTTTGGCCTTTTCTGAATGGTTGGCCTTATATGCCTGGGTGATATTCATCACATTTATGTCCTTGAATTTGCTTTAAATACCTTTTTTGTCCTTATCTTTATCTTTAAACTAGAGAAGGGGTCTAGTCTAAAACCCCATAGGCGTGGTGGACATTGATGCAGGCTTTGAAATGATGAAGGGTGGTTTCATTGAAGTGCTAGATGTAGGGAACACCATGGGTTTTGAATGTGGGCTCAACACAAAATGTTCAATCTTTTCATCACTCTCTTTCTTCTCATCACCCTTATATGTTTCATGCTTCTTTTTGAATCTTGGATCTATCTACTCCAAAATGTCCAAATATGACCTAGGTTGATAGGATCCATGAACAATTTATTAATGAAGCTCCCCTATTTCACGGGTTGGCTAGAAGGTTTTGTAGCCACTTCACCTTATTTATTAGATTGAGTCTCTAGAGTAGAGGAATTTATGGTAACTTCCCTATCACCTTCAGGCAACTCTTTACCAATCATAGCCTTAGAACTTTTATTATGAGTTGGATCACAAACCTTGATGTGAGGGAAGATACCCTAGGGCACTTCAATTAAATTAATATCCCTTGAGATACCTCCCTCAACATATTTATTGAATTGATCCAACTCTTTATTTATCTCTAAATGGGTGGGGTTACCCATTTTCAAGTTTACTCCCCCACCTTACTCTATATTACCTTCTCCTTTGGCATAGAGCTTGACACCTTCAGAGGGGAAGGAGAATCTAGAAAAACTTTGATAGTAACTTGTTCTTCCTTCTATTCTTCCACCTATGCACTAAAATTGAGGGCTTGGTTATTACACTCAAGCTCTTTCCCACAAGATTCTTGAATGTCATCAATTCCATCAATTTTGTATTGGATCAGTGGCTAAGTGATGATATTTTCAACAAATTCCTCTTTGTCTAAATAAAATATCTCCTTTTCATAAGGGATTCAAGCCTAGGTATCTGCCTCAACTCCAACTCATATTAAATCTTCAAAAGATAGAGGATCATTTGAAGTCAAGACATCCTCCTCATTACCTCCATCCTTTACTCCTAAGGGATCCCATTCAACAAATAATCCTACCACTAGGGCATTCACCAAGGTTTACATCCTTTCCCTTGGAATTCTTTGCCCCATCTTCACTTTAGGAGGAGTGAATACACACTACTTTTTCATTACCTTGGTAATAGGGCTTCCTTCATCTAAATCCTCATCATCACTCATGTCCTTCAATTTCTAAGCGTATGAAGATAGATCTTCTTTTATTCATAGAGGCTTCTTTAGAAGGCACATATTTGAATGAAAACTCCTTCCTCTTCTTAGGACTCCTAGGTGGAGGTTATAATATTTTATTTGGTCTCTTCTACTTATGCTACTCTGGCTCTCCCTTTACTCCCCTCTTTATTGTGTAAGTCCTTTGGGAAGTACCAACTACTAGTTATTATTTGTGGGAGGCATATGGGGTAGTATCTAGTTCAATCATTAGGGTAGATACTAAAATGGTGGGCATTACTAGGGCTCCCTCAATGGTAATGGATATAGGGGTGGCACTGGCCAGTTGAACCTCCCCTATAACAATTTTATCCTAGTTCTCTGCTAGGCTCATTGACTTGGAAAATGATAGATCCACTTTGGATTATGATGTCATTATTGATTTTATGTCAATTATATTGGTGAAATTGATATCACCAACCTTGCACTTCCCTTTTCCCTTCTCTATTACTATTGGAGCCAAAGGATCGCCAGTGTATGATGGAAGAAAACCTTTCAACTCTTTGACCTGTCTAAGTTCTTGGAGGGTAGGGGTATCATAGGTACCCAAGTAAACACCTTGTTCCTTCAACCACCTAAAAGTTTTCCTCATAATAAAAAAATCCCTCCACGTAATGAAATCATTTTATTTGATACTAATAAATACTTTTGCTATGGGTTGTGTCTCAACATTGAAATCATTCTACACACTAGCTAATGTCATTTTGTCATCAATCATGTCCTTAGGGATAGAAGCAATATTTTAGTTAAGGACCTCTTGCACCATCAATCACATGAAGTCTAATTTTTTTACATCTTCTTTAGTGGTGTAATCTAACTATATATCTTTATAGTGTGATTGGTGTGGGATCATACTTCTTGTATTTACTAACCATTTAATATCATAATTTGGCTTGGGTGGCATCTTTTCAATACTATAACTACCCATTTTTTGTTTGAATCCTTTTTCTCTAGCAAGAGAAGGACATGTGTAGTATCCTATCTTGACTAGAAATTTGAAAGGATTATTAATTTTTTTGGCAACAATCATCTCATGTGGACGCATCATTTGCCTACTCAATTCCATTACTTCAAATTTATCATCCAAATACCATGGTATATTTTACAGAGATCTCAAGTAACCACTAACTCTGATGTACATAAAGGCCCTAAATTAAATATATGAGGTGACATGTTTATCAATTATGTTCTTGGCTACCTTAGTCATCCTATTAAGGCTTCTCAATGGGAAGAAGACACTCATCATAGTGTTAAAGAAGCAATTGTGAACTCTACATAAATTATTCATAAATCATTCTAAAGTAACCTCTGAGTACACTTCATATATCCTCATTTTTGAAGGGTTCCTCATGAGCCCTCGAAAGGTCTTATTATTCACCAGACTATACTTTAAATAATAAGACATGTAGAAGGTACTTGTGAATGATTTTTTTTTGAAAAAATTTCACTACAAAACATCATCATATGATTATGCAAATTGATATTTAGGGTAGTAGCCTAGTTTATCTTCTTCTTTCCTTCTAACACATAGATTAGGATTAAGAACATCCATGGTTCAAATTTATTTTTAGTGGGGATTCCATATATTTGAGCCACCATAGAAATCATGTATTGGGGGAACTCATTGAAATCTATAAACTTTACGTACTTTAAAATTATAAAATACTTTTACCTCTTCTTTGTTAGCCAACAAGAGTTCACAACATCCCATACCACCTTGTCATTTTCCTCTATGTATTGCTAGAACTCCTCCAAAGTAAGTGTGATACTCTTAGGTTGGGGAATAATTCCAAGCATGGTTTTAAGGGCCATAAGGGTGAATGAACACACAAATGATTGACTCCCATCCATAAGATTCCTAGGGTTTGGTTGATAAACTTGAGCAGATGTAATAACCAGCTCAAGATATGGGGAAACCAAAGGGAATGCTATCACAGGGACTATGTAGCTCATGTTAAGGTTAGAGATGATTGGGAGAGAGTTTGGCCACTGTAAAACATTTAATAGAGCTAAAAAATCCAATCCTTGAACATCCACATCTCTAATCCCATCAAGAACAAAAATAATATTGCCCTTCATTGATGTCAAAGATGATGTCATTTTTTCTAAACTCACTAGTACAATACTCTAAACCAAAATGAATTTTTCACCCTAATAACCTTCTAAATAACTTATAACTCCCTTGAAGAATACAATATGAGAGAATAAAATAACACTTACTAGAAATTCTGAGGGTTGTACACAATTGAATCTTAAAAATCCATGAAGAATTTGCCATTACTTTCATTAGGCAAGGATAAATACAAGGGATTTAACCAATCACTTATGTATTATTCCTAATGAAATAACATTTGAGACATAAAATTGGGTAAATAACACAAACTTAAACACTTAATTTTGGGCTAATTGTAAGCAATTTCACTTAGCAAGGGCCTAATTACTCTAATGCAATTTTGGGCACTAACAATATATAGGCAAACAATAAAATTAGAAAGGATGTATGGATTATGAACATGTAACATGAAATTTCACCATGTTAAGGTTTAATATGGATTCCTTCATCTTATGAAAACTTCAAACAATTCCAAAGTACTCTTTTCCATGTGGATGTAACTCTTGAGAGCTTCCATAGGTGTGTGTCTATGGTTGACTCTGTGAAAATGTTCAATATGACTACCACTATCCCCTTTCACACTCTTTGAAGGATATAACCTATTTTTTCCTATTTATAAACCCATTAAACCCTCTTAAGACCTCCAATACAGATCTATGAACATACTAAATATGTTATACATATGTGATTAACATGGATGCAAGTGAGATTGGATAAAGGGTTAGATGTGAAGTGTTTATGACTGCATATTTGATCAAGACATCGTTTTATGAGACTAAACATGGAAAAATATGATAATATGGCATTAAAATCTATGGGATACTATATTCTAACTACACTAGACCTCTACAAGAAACCAACATTCTAAAAAAAAGAACTTTGATTGAGACCTCACATGGTGGAATCTTCTTGAAACATGAGATAATTTTCTCATTCAAACATCATGAAACATAAAAAAAAAAGTTTGGATAAAATTTTATAAGATATCCCACATCCTCTTGAGTCAACACCACCAACTGGTTTGTATGGACTTTCCCAAAATGAAGCAAAACCTATAGGGTACATAAAATAACAAGCAAAAAAATATAGTCAACTTCATGAGGATGGTCATAAATCACAGGATACCATTATTTGAAATATTTTTATGGAAATGAATCTCTCTAGTTTAATTTCACCTCCCAAAGGCATTTGACCTGAAACTTCCCCTATTGGTCATACCAAGTACAAACCTGAAGACTAGTTCTATATGTCTAAAAGGGAAACAAAGGAGTAGAATATTTTTAGGGATTTTTATCACTTCCAAATCATGTAAATAATTTATATGAGTGTGAGGAATATTAAGGTACATTTCATGATCTTCTCTCATGTGTTAGACTTCCTCATGGGTTGTAGGAGTGCCAAACTCACCTTTTTCCCTAGAAAAATATTCTTTCTTCTAAATCACCTACCACATTTAGTTATAAATAGTTGATTAAGACATATGAGGCCACATGGAACATGACATAACATTTTAGATCCTTCAAATTTTCCAAGGAGATTGTACAAGTCATTAAATTCCCCTTTTTGACCTCAAAATGACTCAAAATGATATAAGGAATAAAAATGACTAATGGCCAAAGCTATTATAACATTAAATGACATAAATTAGCATATAAAACACCTTATTACATATGTATTAAACCCCTAAATCACTTAAAACTCAAATTTTTACCTATAGGTGCCCTAATTTGACCTACTACTCAAATTTGGTCAATAATATAAACATGCGTCATGATGTACCATTATATACTAGTTATAGTCAATCTTGTATATATATTAGTAATCTCATAACATGTATTACCCTAAAGTATTAAATGTATAATACATATAAAAACTATCAATCAATCATGCATAGAGAAAATAGAAGACTCATAAACCAATTATGACCTTCATTTAAGCATCTCATTCAATTTTCTAAAACACTATTTTTAATATGGTTGTAGTTTCTGATTTATAAAAAACTTAATGACCTACTCAAACCATCTATCAAACTATAGTTATAATCCATATGTATGATAACTTGAATATTATGAACCACATGTATTTATTCCAATGCTATGCAAATACTAAACCACGGTTCACTTATACCTCTAGTTAAGAGCTCCCTATAATAATTATAATTCTTAACTATGTATTTACAATTAGATAGTGTGTCCCAATATAATGAATACCCATGTTGAGTTATAGATATATGTGAATCTTAATTAAGGGCATAATAATTAATTTCATAATCCTATTACATATGAGTTATAGATATACAACCAATCTATAATTCATGTAGTTTTAAATATAAGACTATAATTATTAATTATAAAAATAAGACCCAAGCTTGGACAAAAATTAACTCATATTGAATCATTATTTATGGATTATCAAGCTTGGACAAAAATTAATTACATATCTTTTGATCACATCTACATTGCAATAATAAATGGTCAACTAATTCACATTCCTCTTTACGTAAGGAACATTTGGAAGGATCAAATATATTCATCTATTGCAACTGGTCATGAGTCATAATTTTCTCCAAATATGCTAACAAAGCAAAGGAATTTATTGTAGGAATGCCAATACCATTCCATACTAACTAAGCTAGCCACTCTTATTCCCTTAATAAACATCTTTCTACACATCCACACCTTTCCCTTACCTTATATATCTTATTCGTATCTCTTTTTCATTTAAGAATATCCTCTATTATCTTAATATGAATCCTTATTTGCATTAAAATATCATTTAATAACTCTTTTTTATCATCTGAAAAAAATTATCTTTCAATGATATTAACTCCCTTTAAAATCTACCTTGATTCTCAATTTTAATCTAATAATTACTAACCTTAAATCCCTAAGTATATGTAAAAACCACCTTAACTTCATCCAAATCCAACTTATCCTATAATTCTTAAAAGCCTTGTCATGAATCAACCCAAAAATTTCCTGACATCCATCCCTAACATCTAAAACCAAATTTTCACATATCACTTTTCTTAAAGAAGAAATAAATTTACAAACATGAGATCCATTAGGAAGTTGAGGAACCCTAGAAATAATTTTTCACTCACTTGTATCAAAATATATACCTCTCAACATCCTTCACAAGGTTGATCAACCTCCTTGTGAACATGGCATGTCAACTTAGACCCTAAGGATTTATTATGTAGTTGTATATCCCTAATGCATTTTTTAACCTATAAAATTTCTTCCATTAATTAAATTGAATCGTCAATTCCTTGAACATTCATTTCCATAATAAATACCTAGTTATTTTATTAATTTTCTCAACTACACCCTTGTGTAATTTCAACACCAAAAACATATGCACTAATATTTGAAAAAAATAATCATCAATGACATATTAATTGCACAAAAATGCTTACATATTTATTAAATGAATAATCATAGCCATTTTTCCCAAATTTTATAGGTTGAATATTTTCTTTTCCTTACCATCTCATATGCACAACTCTTTATTTTTGCATTAGTCTTTGCCTCTAAGCTTGATTGAAAACAAATGTATGAGCATGTATATCAAATACTCCCATGAATCTCTTGTTAGATTCATAATATAAAGTTTATATATTTGTTTAAAATATTAAATGAATAAATATAGCATTCCATTTAATAAAATATTATGTCACCTCCATTTATGTATAAAGTGAAATTTTTTAGATAGGGTTTCTATTGAGGAAATATTTAATTTAGCATGTGTATTTAAAAGATATCTCTAGGACCAATTTTAAGTATTAAAATGTAGAAATAATTTTATATTTTGGTTTTAATATGCTTAATTTAACAGTTGTATAAAATCTACTAGCTATAATATAATTCATGTTACTAGATTCAGGCTATTTTGGATAATTGTGAGCATGTAAAATGCTTGTGAAAGGTAATAAGAAAAGACAAATATACATAAGAACTCATACTTAGTGTTTGAGAAGAGTAGTGTCTAAATCCAAGGGTTGATTTCCACTCTTGTTGAAGATTATTCAACTGAGCTTGAAGATCTGAGATAACATTATAATTTTTAAGCATATATAAAACATGAGGAGGAAAATTGAGTGACATTCAAGGTATACATGAAAATTTGTTTGCTTATTCTCTTGAACAATAGTTTTTTTTGAAATTATGTGTGCAAGGGAAAATGTTATTTTATGTGATTTTTAATAACACTATTTTTTTAAAATTAAACTTACTATTTCATCAAACATGCCCCCAAACTCTTATGGTTATTTTAACCTAATTTAGATAGTACAATCCTAACTAAGATAAAATCCTAAATATAATTCAAATTGTAAATTATGATAATTAAGCATGAATCTAAATATAAATTATTAAAATTAATTTGATAAGTGGCATGTGCTAAGTATAAAAAATGATAAAGAGATCAAGGTACTTATATTTTTTGGTTTAATGATTAAATGTGACTAACTTATAGTAGTGGAAAGGGGTTAGAATTAGACCTATGAGTCACATTGATCTAGAATTAACTATCTATGCACACAAGTTTACTAAAATCAAGATGGGTCAATAACATCATTAAAATTGATTATAGGTTGATGTTACTATCCTAGGATGTTTTGAAACCCTAATTCCACTTACAAAGAGATGAAACCTGTAAAAAATTGGGAACTATAATGGGATAAGTTGAATCTGCTCATCCTCATTGATGAGTGATCATTGCCTTTATATATGATACTCTGAAAATGGAATTCAATCCACAATTAATTCTCACCCTTAGTGTGAATGTGTAAATGTTCTCCTTTGCTATACGAATGCAACTAGTGATTTAGATTTTAAAACTTGACAATGTTATATCTTGGCTTGGAATAGTGCACTTTAGACTTAAAAATGACTGCTCCTAGTGAATAATTTATATTTCGGGAATAATAATTTAGTTTTACTCACTATGCAATAGTGTATACATTCTTGATATATGAGAACTAAATGAGTGTTAGGTAGATCAATAATATTAACCTTGATTTAAATTTATATGAGTCCATTTGGTTAATTTCTCACTCTACCAACACATAAGGCAAATGTGCTAACCCATAAGGATTAATTACATTTTTAAAATAGTCATTATTGGGTGAGATACAATAACATCACCCTTAGACAATTTCATTGATAAAACTATTTGAGCCTAACATTTATGTCTAGGAGGTAGGAATGAAGATCTAATGATCTGGAGACATTTGGGTAATAAATTTAGCTAATTTGAAATAAAAAGAGGTTCATATAGGTAATTAATGGAAAAATATGAGGGTTATAATAATAATGATAATGTGGATGTGAAATAATGTTAAATAAGAGGAATGTATGCCTGCACAAGTCATATAGGGTGAATGTATGTCAAAAATGACATTGTCAAGTGTCTAACACCATATTTTAGTATCTAAAAATGCCCCCCTTTTATTATAATATTAAAATTCCATACAAATAATAGAGTAAAAGGATAAAATATACTTGAATATATACAACACATTTGTCTATAGGAGATGGTTGCTCCAAATGTTCATCTTTCCCCAAACAAACCTATAATGAGAATGTAGTTATTAGTATTCATATGTGAAATCTAAAAGATAGGTTATAATTGAAAATTTAAAACTCAAGAGAAAAGGATTACACATGTATGTTTCTTTATAACTTGTTAGAGATAGTGCTTCCTTATTAAAGAATTAGAGAAAGGTTTCTCATTTTGAATAATTCGATAATTGAGGGTGATCAAACCCTGATTTTGTGTAACTATGTAAACACATAGATTGGGAAGACAAATGCCCCAAATTTCAATAATGTATGGATTACTATCATTGATAATTTATGAACCTCAATAAAATTAACTCAAGTAATTAATTTAATTATGATCTTGTACCCAAATATGGTAAGGTAAAAACCACATAATAGGTTTGATCTATTTATATGATTTTGAACATTATTGAAACATAACATGAATTTCCTAAAAAAAACATGAATCAACCACTATAAATATACTTATAGATTCAAGGTTGCTCACTACTCAATGACATTGAATTTTGTTTGTAAATAAACAACTAAAATAATTCTCATTGAAAAAGATGTAAATGTGTATGAATAAGTATAATGCCTCATTAAATTGGTTCCAATTGATATAGAATTATATGAATCTATGCTAAATTTAAGAATATTTATCTCAAATGTATCTATATGTGAAAAATTGTAAGTTTTTTTCCTATAAATTGTGTACTTGCATGGCATATGCACTAAATTATATCTAAATATGTAAAATGTAACTCATTTATCTATAAAATGAGTGCATATGCATGGCATATGGCCCCAAATTTTTTAGTGTAAATATTTGTCACATATTTAAACCAGTCTGATATTTGAACCACTTTGAATCTTTGAAATCTATACTCTATTCCCAACATCTAATTTTATGTTCATGAAGGCTTGTGTATATATGACAGGGCCTTAATATGTCCCCCATTTTAGGTTAGATACATATCTTATACGTCATTCATCCATAATAAGATTTAATTATATCATGTCATGTATAAAGATATAATCATGTATAATCATATCAACATGTGGAGAATATGGCATCATAGTAATATATATGTCATCAAATAATGTATGTAACATATTAAATTAAGGTAGAAAAGTGTCATGTAAAGATACATGTATTAGTAAGGCATGCAATAGTAACCATCACTAATGTAATAACTTAAAAATGTATGCATTAAGGAGGTGCATGATATAAATCATGGCACCACACACCATAGGTAGGTTCATGATATATATCATGACACCCAAAAACTTATGAAACTCAAATATCTCAGCATACAATCCTAGATTAATCCACATATAAGCACATAATGTCATGCATAATGTTAAGGGATACAAATAAGGGACATAAAGATATCATAGAAAATAAGGCCAAGGGACACATACAAGGGACATAAATATGTCATACCCACAAGGCTAAGGGAAACTCCTAGTAGATAAACAATGACTTTTATTTCATGAAATAGTCATATCATCAATGAATCATAGAATAAATGAAAACTAGTCTATATTATCCATGTATTATATCAATATCACATCATAGTAAAGTATCATATCCATGTAGGATTATGTAAAATATGAGTAACTAGTAAGACATGTGTAAGTAATCTAGATATCTCAACATGGTAAAATGTCATAGAAAGTTATAACATGTAATATTGCAACCTATGGAATAAGATGCCCCCTTCATTGGCATGGTCATTGAGTATAAGAAGGTCCAACATCTATGTGTCCATGTTTGACTTGTATGTCTTTCATCACATTGTTTAACCCTAAAATTAGAATGTGTGGGATACGATTAATAATATAAAATTAGTTCTAACACAATGGTGATAAACTAATATATAGAAAGATAATTAATAGAAAACTTAGATAAATAATATTCTAAATTGATACAACTGAGATTGCTGAAAATAGTAAAGTATAACTATTGAAATTATTATAATAAATAATAAATAATGGTATTTATCTAGTTTAATGTGTGCAAGAAAATATGGACTAGAAATAGGTGTAAAGTATGCATGATCAGTATTATGGATTAATCATCAAATTTTGTAAATTATACTTCTATGGCCAACACTACCATCGATGCTAGTGTTTGACTATGATGCAATTGTCTAGTACAAAATAATGATTAGATTTGGATGCGACTAACTTCATTGCTTTAGGTTTTTGTTACCTTTTTACTAATGTATTTACATATGGGATAAAATTTTACACTCTTATCTAATTGATAATACCCTATCTCTTCACCTTTGGAATGAGTTTTACATAAAAATGATTTAGTGGGATCACGGTGTTGAGCTATTCCAAATACCCATCTATCAATGGGAAATGCCTACATAGCCAATACTCTAATGAGGGCCATAGACTTATGTAGTTATCCCTTAGGTGTGGAAAATTTTATGAACAAGGGTGAAATGTATTATATTAAGATGCATGTAGTGATCTAACTTGTAATTTGGTAATTATCACACACATGTTTCTCTTTGAATGCTTTAGACTTGTGATATGACTATTTATATGCTTGATATGAAAATAGGGTAGAATAG